>JAKSYS010000134.1:0-108945 GCA_022925895.1 Fragilaria crotonensis
GACTTTCACATTTATACGGACTCCAGTGATTATCAACTGGGAGCAGTCATAATGCAAAATGACCGTCCGCTAGCTTTCTACAGTAGGAAACTTAACAGCGCTCAAAACGTTACACGACTGGTGAACAAGAGCTGTTATCCATAGTAGAAACACTTGAGGAATTCAAAAATATACTATTAGGTCAAAACTGATAGATACATACAGATCATAAGAATCTCCTATATCAGAAAATGTCCACCGATCGTATCATACGATGGAGACTCCTAATAGAAGAGTTTGGACCTACCTTTCTACACATAAAGGAGAAAAGAACGTCATTGCTGACGCCTTGTCACGATTAGATGCAAACTTCAATGAGAAGTTACCCGCAGAGCCTACAAATGATAGTGTATGGCTTACATCTTCATGAAGGCAGGACGTTAAAGAAACGGACTTTCCGTTAAGTCCTACGCTAATCGCTAAATACCAACGGTTAGATAACGAACTTAAACGAAGAAGTACGAAATCAAAAGTCAAAACTTCAATACCAAAACGATTGAAGGAGTTGAGGTCATTACGCACTCAGGAAAATATATATTCCTATTCAGCTTCAACAACGCGTAGTAGCTTGGTATCATGAGTACCTAGCACACCCAGGCGAATCACGCACTGAGGCAACGATACGTCAAACATGTACGTGGCCAAAATTACGTAGTCACGTTGAGACATTTTGTAAGACATGTCGTACGTGTCAACTATTTAAGAAACAAAGGAAGAAGTATGGACACTTACCTCCAAAGGAAGCTGAAGAACTTCCCTGGTCTCGTGTAAACGTAGACTTGATTGGACCATACGGTACGTATCCAACGTCCACGCATACACTTCGCATTGACTATGATCGACCCCGTGACAGGATGGTTCAAGTCATTTCTATACCAGACAAAATGCACATACTGTCATGGAAGCGTTTAATAATACGTGGTTGACAAGATATCCACGACCCCAATACATAGGGTATGATAACGGTTCAGAATTCAAAGCACAATTCAAACAGATGTGCGAGAATTATGGTATGAAAGAAAAACCGTCATCTAGTTACAATCCACAATCAAACGGTATTGTAGAACGAGTACATCAAGTACTTGGCAATGCACTTCGGACATTCGAACTCGAACACAAAGAACTCGATGCAAATGACCCTTGGGGACCGTTCCTAAGTGCAGCCGCATGGGCAATACGTAGTACAGTACATACTACGTTAGATGCTACACCCGGACAGTTAGTATTTGGACGCGACATGTTGTTACCTATCCAATTAAGAACAGATTGGGCTAGAATACGACAACGTAAGCAAGACATTATTAACGCCAATAATAAAAAGGAAAATGCAAAACGCATTGAACACGAGTACCGTGTTGGCGAAAAAGTCCTATTGGAAAAACCAGGACTGATCTCCAAATTGTCCGCCCCACGTACGGGACCTTATCGGATTACTGAAACCTATGCTAATGGTACAGTACGCATTCAACGTGGCATTGTCAATGAACGTGTTAATATACGTCGACTGACACCATATAAAGAACGCGTACCGCCCAATTAGGGAAGCGAGTGCAGTACACCGCACGTGCCCTTAGCGTAGTGCGATACAGTATACTATATTACTAGTATCCAGTACTACAATACAATGGCCATGTATAGTACTTGGATATACCGGTAGACTAGTAATACCATAGTACAGTGCAACAATAGAACACTGATCCTGTACAACAGTACAACCGTACAACAGTAGAATGAGAACTGTTTGACATCTCTTGGAGACTCACTGAGTCTCCTAGATGAATAAAAGAGAACAGTCCAATCCCACCAAGGATGGGACTGCTCTCTTGCTTTTAAACTAGTCTCATAACTTTTAATAAGGTGCAACTATTAACCCTTTAAAACTAGCTACAAATTAGCCTCCAAAATAAAACTGATTACTTCGCGCGTAGGGCAACTGCAACTTCAATCCAAGCTTCCAGCAAGTTTTGAAGCAGCGCATAACCAATTATGTAAATGAACCAATTTTTATCCAAAGTAGTGTCCATTGAATGAAAAAGAAATGTAAGCATCCAAGGTGTGGACTCGCAAATTTTTTTCCAAAGATCAAGTCAAAGGCAAGTGCCATGTCATATTTCCAGTAAGACAACTCTCAATTAATACATGTGTGTGTACATTTGCACAATGCATACTAATATTGAAATTCCTTGACTCTACATGCTCAGATCCACCAGAATGAGTGCCAAAACGTTTTGCCAACTTCAATGCAGCCAAAGGTTGACAATGCATGAGTTCCACTAACTCAGTTCAAAGCTTCATATCATTGATCCAAGTTACAGCCAATGGACTCCGCCTGATACAGAGAGTATGCATACAAGTACTTCGGCGGTCGCGTGAACCCGAGGTAAACAGTAGTTCTATGTCCAGTATGGAGAATGCATACTCGCAGTTCGTTGTTCGTATGCATAGTTGGTACTGTAGTTGGTAGTACTTGCTACTTGTACTGTAGCAGTGGGTGTGTGCCTCTTTTTGGTGGATCTTGGACCACAGGTGAGTTCCTGCGCATGCATATGTACAAAACTCATGGCCCTATTCCCAACGAATTTGCGAAGGCTGTCGCAGGGCAGATGCCTATCTGCAATACGATAGGCTATTGCCATACACATAGCAGTCAAGTGTCGTTGGTGGAACGGATAAGTGACGTCGTGGTGTGACACAAATTGCACGCAAACTGAGATTCCTGCTCCTGGAGTCATTCTAAATTGCAATTGTCGATTTTAATAGCCATAGTCGTAGAGCATTGCCGAAGGACTGTAATCAAACTTGAAGTAGAGTTTGTTCTCTCGTCATTCGTCATGCACATAAATGCTCATTGTCCTGTAGGACTCGGAACGACGTCCCTGGTAGTGCGAGTACATCAATATCATACAAACGATTCGACTTTTTCCATGTCTGAGTCTGTCGCAATATAATGCGGAGGAGGCAGGCCCTCGACGAAATCGTACGTATTTATTTATGAGGAGCATGAGTGAAAGGGCAATCTGGTATCTATCTTAATGTGGTACTAGTAATGTGAAATACTGGTGCGACAATTGTTGAAAAATATCAACGGGAAGGGGCGCATTAACCGGACGTCCCGCAACGACATAAACCTTGTCTATGTATCGGATGATCGCCTGATATCAGCGAACACTGCATGCATTCAAAGTTGTTGAAGAATCCCATCGACATCAAAATGGAAAGCGCGCACCAAACGACCACGGAGTGCGACGACGAGATGACACGCCCGGAGCAGGTTTTTAAGTAGAAGTTCGGTTGTGTGGTCATGGCTGTTACTTGCGCCCGAGTAAATGGATGAAATTGAATGGTTCCAATATGACGTCAACCAAGTAGTACATGACCATCGCAGCTTGTGCGAACGGGTCGTTCGCAAAGGGATCCAAGTTTTGATTCACCCGATACCATCGCCGCCGCCCCGAGGTGCTCTTCAACAATGTATTTTTCTGGACTTCATGACGATAAACACTGCTCTCATTAAAAAACTTAGATCAATAGAGATGTATGCTAAGGAATTCGCGAAGTGCTGCTGAGGTCGAAAACGTCAGTTGCCTGACCTTCCTGTCAAACAAATATATGATTCATGCAGAATAAAGACTATACACCATTATCCGAGCATGATAGACCATGCTGGGAAAAATTGTATGCATAAACACCCTGGAGTGTTTTGATGCGCAGCAAACACAACCTCTCGAGCGATCAAACTTTTGCAAAACCATTCTTTGGGATTGTAGTCATTTCAAATCTTGACATGAGGGTAGTATCGAAATCTTGTTGGATGAGCCTCCCTCCCGCCAATGACGCTGGTCTCCAAGTTTCGATTCTGAGATGCGGGAGAGGCTCTGAGCCCGAAGCGCAAGTCGAGCTGAAATTCTATACACGAGAGCAAGGAAGAAAGCTGTGAAGCAGCTCTCGTCGCTGCGGCAACAATTTTATAGAATGTGTTTTCCCATGAGAGAATCAGAGCTGCTGTTGACGAACTTCATGTCGTTGACAAGAGCGCGTGCTCGAATCACAAGGGACTAAACGGCGAAGAGCAAAGACAATCAACCAATTGTGCGCAGAACTCTTGTTGGCATCTTTCATCGTGAAAGTTGTCACGACAAAATCATTGCCGTTGATGTGCTAGTGGTGAATTCCACAAACGGCATTGTTCTCCGAGTATGAGTATGCTACCTTGTGCAGCGCGGCCCTTCACTTGATTGTGCATCCTCTTGACAACCAATCTACTTCTGTTGATCTTGAATCTTGATGATCCCATGATTGGGGTGTTGCTAACTACGGTGGTACTGTACCACCCGATAGCAGACCCGATTAGAATGTACCGCCAGTATTGTGACCCACGACGTCATTGACGTCATTTCAATGGACTCTATGCACAATGGGATCCGATATTAAAATTACTATGAACGCAACGTTACACAGAATTCTCGAATTATTAGAGAGGGTCTGTCCAGTCGTCCAGACAAAGCAGCCCTTCGCCCATCTTGCTGTATATGGTCCGTTGATATTATCATGACCCCAATTCTGCTTTTGAATGACTGAAATGAAGAAAAACGTTATGCAAGTTCACAAGAATGGGACCAAAACATAGCGACTCCTCCTGCGTAGCCAAAGGCGCAACGCCTTGCACGAAAACGTGAAGTTGATCATTTACAACTATGGACAAGTTGCAGGTACATATAAGTAGGCCCATGCTACATCCATGGAGTGTTCTAATACAAGTAGTGCCGGAGTAGAACGCGTATTTCATGTATGGAGGCTTGCATTCTCCCTGGCCACTTCCGCAAAGATGACTTCCGGCACTGAAAGCGCCTGTGCCCATCAGGATGCCAGATGATATTTCTTAAGTATAAACTATCAATGCAGCAGAATCGAAAAACGACATTCCATGATGTCCCCGAAACATGAGGTCATCAAGCTGAACTTGGCATCTGGTTGTCCCTACGTCAAGTTTGTACTCGCGCCACTCAGTGCGCCATTGGACGATGACGACACGATGACTATGAGAGGAGCCATCCGCGCACACAAAACACGTGACATAAAAAGCTTTCTGTTAACACCGTTTTTGGCAACAACTGCAACTATTCTAGCAGCTACAAGTCAAGGCTTGATTTCAGAATCCCACCAGCGCCCTAAAATGACATGTGCTCACCAAACGACCAGCGAGCGAGGCTACGAAGAGATGATTACGCCAGAGGAGGTGGTCAAGGAACGCCTTGACCAATTTCACGATTCATGGGTTAGTGAGATCGACGATGAAATTGGTCGTGTCCGACAGATTCATTCATACATTGAGGACGACTTTCACATCGGACGATGCATCGGTGAGGGCACTTTCTCAGATGTGAAGTGCATCTTTTTAAAGTCAAGCCATTGGAATAGCACACTGGGTTGCTATGCCGAGTCGGGGCAAGCCTTTGCTCTCAAGCGACTCAAACAAAATGTGATTGCGGATCAAGAGATGCACACGATCGCAGCTTCCGATCTCGCTATGGAAGCAACAATCCTGTCAAACCTCAATCATGAAAACATCATCACTCTGCACGGCGTCAAGAGTGGAAACATGACTGAGGCCCTTGCGAATGGCACATACTTTATCATGCTAGAACTTCTCGTCGAGACGCTTGATGTTCGTTTCCAGAAATGGAAGGTGCCATCGACTCTTTCCAACATGATTGCTTTGAAACGAAAGGATGAACATGTTGCTACGCGCGTTCGAGACGTGGCGATCGGGATTGCAAAAGGCATGGAGCATCTGCACTGCCGCAACATCATATTTCGGTACGTCTCGTATTGCGTAAAAACACGAGTCCCGCTCAGCTATTATGTACGATTGACTAACCTTCATTTGTTAGTGATCTGAAACCGAACAACATCGGCTTCGATGAGGAGGATCGCGTCAAAATCTTCGATTTCGGCCTTGCCCGTGAGTTCGTTGAAGGCAAGACCGTTCAGGCGAGACCGATGACAGGCGGGACAGGAACTCCTCGCTACATGGCCCCTGAAGTCAGCAAGATGGAAGACTCGTATGGTTACCCAGCTGATGTATACTCCTTCTCAATTCTGCTGTGGCAGATTGTGACCAAGCGCACTCCGTATTCACGCATTCCGTCGCCAACAGAGCTTGCTGATTTGGTCAAAAACAAGAACGTTCGCCCCAACCTCGCACACGTGGAGTCTGCGTTGCTTCGGGATCTTCTGGAGAATGGTTGGTCTGCTGATCCCAAAGCGAGGCGCTCATTTCTGGACTTCATGACGATAAACACTGCTCTCATTAAAAAACTTAGATCAATAGAGATGTATGCTAAGGAATTCGCGAAGTGCTGCTGAGGTCGAAAACGTCAGTTGCCTGACCTTCCTGTCAAACAAATATATGATTCATGCAGAATAAAGACTATACACCATTATCCGAGCATGATAGACCATGCTGGGAAAAATTGTATGCATAAACACCCTGGAGTGTTTTGATGCGCAGCAAACACAACCTCTCGAGCGATCAAACTTTTGCAAAACCATTCTTTGGGATTGTAGTCATTTCAAATCTTGACATGAGGGTAGTATCGAAATCTTGTTGGATGAGCCTCCCTCCCGCCAATGACGCTGGTCTCCAAGTTTCGATTCTGAGATGCGGGAGAGGCTCTGAGCCCGAAGCGCAAGTCGAGCTGAAATTCTATACACGAGAGCAAGGAAGAAAGCTGTGAAGCAGCTCTCGTCGCTGCGGCAACAATTTTATAGAATGTGTTTTCCCATGAGAGAATCAGAGCTGCTGTTGACGAACTTCATGTCGTTGACAAGAGCGCGTGCTCGAATCACAAGGGACTAAACGGCGAAGAGCAAAGACAATCAACCAATTGTGCGCAGAACTCTTGTTGGCATCTTTCATCGTGAAAGTTGTCACGACAAAATCATTGCCGTTGATGTGCTAGTGGTGAATTCCACAAACGGCATTGTTCTCCGAGTATGAGTATGCTACCTTGTGCAGCGCGGCCCTTCACTTGATTGTGCATCCTCTTGACAACCAATCTACTTCTGTTGATCTTGAATCTTGATGATCCCATGATTGGGGTGCCGCTAACTACGGTGGTACTGTACCACCCGATAGCAGACCCGATTAGAATGTACCGCCAGTACTGTGACCCACGACGTCATTGACGTCATTTCAATGGACTCTATGCACAATGGGATCCGATATTAAAAATTACTATGAACGCAACGTTACACAGAATTCTCGAATTATTAGAGAGGGTCTGTCCAGTCGTCCAGACAAAGCAGCCCTTCGCCCATCTTGCTGTATATGGTCCGTTGATATTATCATGACCCCAATTCTGCTTTTGAATGACTGAAATGAAGAAAAACGTTATGCAAGTTCACAAGAATGGGACCAAAACATAGCGACTCCTCCTGCGTAGCCAAAGGCGCAACGCCTTGCACGAAAACGTGAAGTTGATCATTTACAACTATGGACAAGTTGCAGGTACATATAAGTAGGCCCATGCTACATCCATGGAGTGTTCTAATACAAGTAGTGCCGGAGTAGAACGCGTATTTCATGTATGGAGGCTTGCATTCTCCCTGGCCACTTCCGCAAAGATGACTTCCGGCACTGAAAGCGCCTGTGCCCATCAGGATGCCAGATGATATTTCTTAAGTATAAACTATCAATGCAGCAGAATCGAAAAACGACATTCCATGATGTCCCCGAAACATGAGGTCATCAAGCTGAACTTGGCATCTGGTTGTCCCTACGTCAAGTTTGTACTCGCGCCACTCGAGTGCGCCATTGGACGATGACGACACGATGACTATGAGAGGAGCCATCCGCGCACACAAAAACACGTGACATAAAAAAGCTTTCTGTTAACACCGTTTTTGGCAACAACTGCAACTATTCTAGCAGCTACAAGTCAAGGCTTGATTTCAGAATCCCACCAGCGCCCTAAAATGACATGTGCTCACCAAACGACCAGCGAGCGAGGCTACGAAGAGATGATTACGCCAGAGGAGGTGGTCAAGGAACGCCTTGACCAATTTCACGATTCATGGGTTAGTGAGATCGACGATGAAATTGGTCGTGTCCGACAGATTCATTCATACATTGAGGACGACTTTCACATCGGACGATGCATCGGTGAGGGCACTTTCTCAGATGTGAAGTGCATCTTTTTAAAGTCAAGCCATTGGAATAGCACACTGGGTTGCTACGCCGAGTCGGGGCAAGCCTTTGCTCTCAAGCGACTCAAACAAAATGTGATTGCAGATCAAGAGATGCACGTGATCGCAGCTTCCGATCTCGCCATGGAAGCAACCATCCTGTCAAACCTCAATCATGAAAACATCATAACTCTTCACGGCGTCAAGAGTGGAAGCATGACTGAGGCCCTTGCGAATGGCACATACTTTAACATGCTAGAACTTCTCGTCGAGACTCTTGATGTTCGTTTCCAGAAATGGAAGGTACCATCGACGCTTTCCAACATGATTGCTTTGAAACGAAAGGATGAACATGTTGCTACGCGCGTTCGAGACGTGGCGATCGGGATTGCGAAAGGCTTAGAGTACCTGCACTGCCGCAACATCATATTTCGGTACGTTTCGTATTGCGTAAATACACGAGTCCCGCTCTGCTAGCTATGTACGATTGACTAACCTTCATTTGTTAGTGATCTGAAACCGAACAACATCGGCTTCGATGAGGAGGATCGCGTCAAAATCTTCGACTTTGGCCTTGCCCGTGAGTTCGTTGAAGGCAAGACCGTTCAGGCGAGACCGATGACAGGCGGGACAGGAACTCCTCGCTACATGGCCCCTGAAGTCAGCAAGATGGAAGACTCGTATGGTTACCCAGCTGATGTATACTCCTTCTCAATTCTGCTGTGGCAGATTGTGACCAAGCGCACTCCGTATTCACGCATTCCGTCGCCAACAGAGCTTGCTGATTTGGTCAAAAACAAGAACGTTCGCCCCAACCTCGCACACGTGGAGTCTGCGTTGCTTCGGGATCTTCTGGAGAATGGTTGGTCTGCTGATCCCAAAGCGAGGCGCTCATTTTCCGAGATTCGAGAGGGGCTGGAGAACTACGTTCGCGAGCATGGCAACGAAAAGCCGACACGCGCTCGGAAGCAGAGAAGGCTCAGATCAATGTCGGAACCGAAACCTTCCACATTTAAACCTGTGACTCACCCGAAGAGCAGAAGTCGACACTTCGAACGAGTCAGTTCCATTCGAACGACAGACTGCAGCGACATGTTTTCGAACGACACCTTAGAAGGTGATACATCTGCAAACAAGGGAAGGCGCTACAGTTGCTGAAGGATCATCAAAGAGTCAGGAAAGTATGCCTGGTTGTTTCATGTGGAGAAACGGCGGCAGGACTGTCGTAGTGCGAGAACGAACGCACACTTTCTCCCCTTCTCCTCGCACCTCGAGGTCAGGCCGATTTTAGAGTGGGATTTCTCCAACGCACCCAATTAGGCTAATTGAGGAACATTTCTGAGGCTTACCAGTGGCTATTTCGCAGTATTTTTGAGGCTTTACTGGGGATCCCCAAGTTACCCTACCAATTTTCTCACAACTTTAAGTGTATATGAGCATACCAGCATACCGATAACAGGTAGACCTGCTAGTAGTGGTAGCAGACGCAAGAACGCAGTTCTTTAAAACACAGGTATGACACTTGTATGTACCCAAAACTAGCTCGGAGTATCGCTCTCATCCTTTGACTCCTACAGTACCAGTACTACTAGTAGTAGCACCTTGTACTGGAGGAGAATTCTGAGTAGAATACTGTACTCGCAGTACTGCAGTACGCTGTACTGTAACGGTATTATGGTAACTGCGGCTGTCAGAAACTGTCCAGCACGATCGAGATTACTCGGGTCGATAAAACATCGTATTTTTCGCTTCGTTCCATCCTTGTCATTGGTCATCATGAACGCCTTCCTCCTTCTCATTGCCGTGCTCTCCATTATCCTTTCGAGTTCTCTCACTACGGCTAATCAAGTAGTTGTCGAGAAGAAAAGCCCCACGCCTGAAGGCGCCGAACGCGTTACACGTGATCACAAGTACGTCTGTCATGTGACTCTCTACATTGAAAATGCCGATGGCACCAAGACTCCAGCCGGCTGGTCCACGCGCATGTCGGACGGCGCGGTCGCCGATGCACCCTTTGAATTTCAGCCAGGTGTAAAGCTCATTGACGGATGGACGCAGGGTGTCTTGGAGATGTACGAAGGCGAGCGCGCCTGGTTGCACATCCCGGCTGTGCTTGGATACGGTGAAAGGGCCATGGGAAATCCCAACGGAGGAGGATTCTACATTCCCGCGTCGTCGAATCTTTTGTTTGATATTGAGATTTTGGGAAAAGCACATAAGAACATTGAATTGTAATCCGGACCTGATTGGTTTCGGGAAGGTTTTGTTAAGGTATACTCGGTGTTGTGGGCATCGACCACCTGAGTATCATCTACAGTGTCGCTCAGAGTGCTGATACATGTGGTCTAAAGTCTAAGCGACAAATTAATGGCTCTCTTTAGCTGCATTATTGATTGTGTCCATCACAGATAGCATCCGTTCATTCACTACGCTTGGGATGTTCCGTTCTTCGTCCTTTACGAAATCTACGACGTCCTGAACTCTCGACTGCGCATCATTCATCAGCTCCATTATCATCTACCAGAATCCCCCGCTGAAATCTGCGAGGCTCTTACCAGTGCCAATTAAATCAACATCAGCCTTTTTGAAGGTTGATGCACCTGCAGCCTCCACTTTTCTGATCTTGGCGTTTCCAAGTATTCATTCACTTCTTGGAATCTAGATTCTGCTAGTATTCTTGACCGTTTAGTCATTCTAAGTGTTGAAATCTCAAAAACCAGATAGCCGAGTCGAGTTGAAGATCTTGATTTACAGTGTCCTGTATGCGGCCTTCCCAAAAGCTGGTGCACTCTGTGAGCTACTATAGTTATGATATGCTTGATCATTTTTCTGTAATGTTACTGTCACTGCTAGTATAACGACCAAACATTCTGTGGTTTGCAAATCTTCAGGAGTTTGGATTTACATTTTTGCATGCTTGCTTCTGCTTAGTTGTTGTAAATAGTACAATGAAAACCTGTTCAAGCTGCTAGATTTCTTGTATTGTAAATCTGCGACCAACCTTCCCAAAATATGCACTCGTTCAGCTACTACTAGTACTAGGTCATGATATGCTCGACCATTTCTTTAATGTCACTGCCATGGCTGATATGATGACCAAAGGATTCTGTGGTTTGCAGATCTTCAGGATTTGGATAAAGATTTTGCATTCTTCTGTATGCTCAGTTGATGTAAACGCTACTATGGGATGCATACGTAATGAACTGGGATCACTCACCAGGGATTATTGGCACCATGGGATTGCTATTGTTTGCAACCAAAACATCATTGGCAACAAGATCATCAGCATCCACCAGCCTGTTTGTGCTATGTCATCACAAATATCACGACAAGAAGCAAGTGGCTAGTATCAATTTTGCACCTTGTGTTGCTCATAGTAGGGAATTTGGTTCATGCTGAGGCATCAGATTGCAGGGCAAGAGATCATTTTCATCATTTTCTAATTAACAGTATTTGAGCAGCTCTTCACAAATGCATTGGCTGGTTGCTCACCGCTGCCTATCCACCAATTGGTAATGAAGTGGTGATTCAATGACAATCTATGTACTTGTTGCTCCCATGATTACCACAAGCAGGTTGCATCCATCCATTGCTTTCAGGTGTCATTTTCCGTAAGTCTTTCTGCCTCCTGACTTTGGTCTGTACTCTGTACCCACCTATTCTTGTCCTCCACTAGTACTGCTTTGATCTTACACAGCAACCTCCTTAGCTAGCCAGCCAGTAGTATCATAAATCTGATTGATCTCACGCTGAACTAGGATCAAAACATTTAACAGAAGTAGACAAGAGAGAACAAGAGCACGAACAACATTGTCATAAAGACCCTAGTAGAGGACCGTCATTTGCCTGAATTTCCAATAGTGCAGTGGTCCACAATCCATAACGTTCCGGCAGCAATGCTCGGTCCAGAGTCCAGAGTCGTACGATGGGCAGGCGTCATAGGGTACTGTTGTATGTTGTACCAGGTACTGTACCTGATAAGGGTACGGTACGATTAGGACTCGGAGTCTACAGTCGACGTACTGCAAGTATGACGTCCTACTGAGCAGTACTTGCATATACTCAGCTTCATTTATTTCGATGATTTTCACGCCACAGCAGGTCGACACACCTTGAGCATAATATGCGAAAGGTTTACAACATTTGCACAATTGCAATCCTGATAATTCAAATTGCTATACTCTGCCGTAATAGACTAGAGAGCCTTGAATCAAGATTCCAGACTGCTCGAAGCTCCTAGCTCGAACTATACATTTCACAATGTCGTCTGGTCGCTCTGATCATGATGCGAACGGTCTGAGTCACATGAAGGCCGACACTGTCAATGACAAACTCACAAATGACATGGATATTCCGAGCTTCCCAGCATCTGCTCCTGCACCTTTGCAACACACTAGTACAGATGAGGAGGAGAAATCTGCAGAAGTCGTCAGTAAAACTGTCAAGAGACAGAAGTTGGATTCAGATGCCGTGCAACGTGCGATCAGTGAAGCTGTCGACGCTGCTGCTCTCACATGGTTCTCCTCGAAACCTGCAGACGATCACGCATCCCAAAATGGATCTTCCAACTCGGCACCACTGCCTGCGCATCCTTCCGACATGGCGATCGATATTGATATCATCCCAGAGGATAGAGTTCCCATTCCCGAAGAACCTCCATCCGTTCCCGTCCAGGAAACCGCGGGCGCACAGACGTTGGTCCAAATTACCTCCTCGGATCAAGCCACCACCCAACCCAAGAATGGGGTCGACGCTGTTGTTAATTCTTCAATAGCACATTCAAGACCTTCAAGAGCGAGTTCCGCACCAATCGACACCAAAACCGAGGTTGTCACGAATTATAGGAAACTGCAAGATCTGCCCAGTCTCCTTCAGCCCCTCCCTGTCCTCACCACTGACGAAAAGGCGGAACTCGAATTGGCCCTCCAACTGAATCCCAACGACCCGGACGAATGGTGGCGTGACGATTGGAGTGGCAATCTTGCCTTGATGCAGAAGGAAATATCCAATCCTGCCATTCGACGTCGCAAGGCCCACAAGACGGAAGTGACGCAAACGCTCTGGGAATGGGCACAGTCGCAACACACCCATCACGGCGGCAACAACAACAATACTTCAACGAATCGTGCATTACGATTGGGACGCAATTTGTTGGCATTGGTATCACACCAGGCACCACCAGCAGCACAACGGATTTTGGCATTTGCCTCGGAGGAATGGGATCAAGATCCTGAAGGATTTGATATATTTGACGCCATCAAGAGATGTTCGTACGATCCTGCAGTCCTCCGGGAAGATGGCTGGACCACGTCGCCGCACGCTGAATTCGATGGCAGTGCGTCCGGTGGGCCGAAGCATATTGGGAAAGAGATATTTTGGGAAGGATATGACGCTGTGGTAATTGCGTACGTGCTGGACAGTGAAATTGGTGACTTGTGGAAGGCAATGTGGCTCGACGCCTTTGAGACATTTGATTTGGAAGCGGATGAATTGCAGAAAGCCATCAAAAAGTGGGAACGAAAGTACAAGAAATCACACGAAACAAAGCAAGCTGCCGCCACGGAAACGGCTTCAACTTCTACAAGTTCAAGATTTGCAGCTCTCAAGGACTTTTCCATTGAAGGAATAGAGCATGGAATTATTTTGGCAACAACATACAACCCGAACGCTCGACCTGGAGTCTTCTGGCCCGCAAGAGTATTGCACGTGTCTGAATTGGATAAATCGCAGACACTTCACAAGAGGAACTCGGCAAAGCAAAAGGTGAATATTGTATTTTTTGCGCCCTACTGGCTTGCACGAGGGGCCAGCCCATTGACTGAAAACATGTTGTTTGAAATGGAATCCATTGACGTGTCGGAAGAAACGATTCAAAAATATCCGCATGACGGACAGCGAGGGATCAATATTCACCAACTTCGAGTCGGTTTTCGATTCACAGGACTGCCCAAGCATCTTTTTGGTCGTTACTTGGATAGCCACCGAATTGCCATGGCTCTCAAACTCTACGCACAGGATGAATTGATGGCTACTTCCTCGACTTCATATCATGCCACGGCCGCTCTATTTGATACCCATGCTCTGGCAATCAATACAGCACGGTTTCCTACTCCCCTTTTGAATCTACCATATCAATACATTCTATCCAACCTCAAGTCGCCAGGAAAAGAGGAAACATCTGATGCACAAGAGAACGTAGTCGAGCCAACACTGCAACTCGCGTACATGCTCAAGTCTATGGAACCACCTCGCTGTTTTGGAACTGAGCCTGATCCTGGGTTACGGACAAATGCAGATAGACACAATGGGTCTCATGACAATAATTACAAATCTGTGTGCCGGATGGCATCGCCGGTGACAAAGCCACCGCTGACGAACACCGATTCGTCGCGCTTGCCATCGACACATGCTGACGATCTCGACGTCAGAAGCATCTTGAGCGAATATCTGGAAGATGAGTTGATTAAAGTTGCATCTACTGATCTCCCGTCAGCTACGTTGCTTGAAGACTTGAAGCGTCTAGTTCTCCGTGCAAATCGCATAAGTGGAGATGTTGCCAACGAAAAAAGAATTGATACGACAATAAATATTGTCAAACTCAAGTCCTTGCTTCAAGAGTGCTTGAGGATGAAGGTAAGTCAGTCGTCGGGTCCGTTTCCTTTGTGTCTTTCTGGTATCTGATTTCGTTGTTGTCCCGCATCAGTCGTACGGTGAAGACACCTTGGCTGCTGACTGGAGTATTTTGGCTAAGCAAAGTAAGCTCATCTTGGTGGAGTGGAGAAGATCATGCGAGCGTCTGTTCAAGTTCGTGACATTGCGCTGTTCGTACGAAGGCTTTGGAAGTGGAGTGACAGTTATCCTTAGTGATTCTCGATGCAATCAGCACATCACAAGCGACGGCTGCGTTGAGCGAGCAGTGCGATTGCCCGCAGCGCTGAAGGGAGCGAAACTGGCTGGAGCCGGTGCCACTCCATCTTGTCGTATGCAACTTAGCGTTGACGACTACTATGTGAAACTCGCAACCGATAAGTTTCTTGAAAAGGCGCACACAGTATCATACCTGAAGAAAATGAAGGCCAGGTGTTTAGCTATCGCACCAAATGTCAGTGGCGCGCATCTCACCGAAGGTAGTGACGGCGAGGGCGGTTGCGACACAAGTAAGTACAATTGTCATGATACATCCTTCTTGATTGTTGTCGCTAAACCAATCGAGCAGCTGGGACGAGGGGAACATACGATGCCGCTGTTGCGGGGGTCGCCGCAGCAATGAAGGCAATTGACTTGATTGTTGGAGGGCAATGCGTGAATGCGTTTTGTGCTACGCGCCCACCTGGACATCATGCTGGTAGGAATCTCCATCCCATGGGAGCAGTATCGAATGGATTTTGCGTCCTGAATCCTGTAGCGTGCGCAGCTATCTACGCCACGACTCCCCCGTCCGAGGGTGGCCTTGGACTCAAGAGGGCGGTGGTTATTGACTTTGATGTCCATCACGGCAATGGCACTCAGGATATACTTTGTTCGACGTATGATCCTCGTTTCCTGTACATCTCAATGCACGCTGGAGGGGCTCATATCAATGGGTACGAAACAGATGACTCGGATGTGGATTTACCGAGGGTGGGCAACAAAAAGCAGGAGGGAATCTTCCCTGGTCGATGTGGCGACACGTCGCCCCACAAGGGTGTTCTGAATCTACCTCTGGGACCACGAGTGACTCCGCACGATGTCGGCAATTCTCTGGTGACTCTGATCGAACCTGCTGTAGAGGCCTTTAGTCCGGATATAATCATTCTTTCTGCAGGATTTGACGGCCATAAGAACGATCCGTTGGGCATGGGAGGTCTCTCCGCCCACGATTTTGGACACATTACGGAGGTAGCGTGTGCCATGGCATTTCGATTTTGCAGTGGTCGAATCATGAGTGTTCTAGAAGGGGGGTATGGTATTCCCTGCTGTCGTCCGCAAAAGGACTTGTTCCTACCACCAATCCAACCAGTGGACACCAAATCGGTTGAAAGTCCTAGCCCGACAGTGGAGAGAACAATAACTGTTGATTCGAATCCCCCCGTTCCACCGCAAAGATCCCAGCCATTTAAGCTCATGGATCTGGGAGAAGATATGCCGGAGGAAATGGATGATCAAGTGACACCTGGTCTGCAACGTAAACTGGACAAGTGCCACGCCGAAGGATTCGTAGATTGTGTGAGGGAGCATGTCATTTCCTTAAAGAAGAATAACTCTCGTTCGTGAAGGGAGCTTGGAAGCCAAATCAATTCCGTTATAATGATAGAATTTTGATAACTATTACTGGTCTCGTCAACTTTAGGTCTGGCTATTGTACCACACCCCGACCCCCGACTTAAAACAAAGACACAGTGATCCTGAGGCTTGCTTCCTGACTGATGACGAATACTACCGCAGGAGCATAGTTACACGTTACCACGGGCATGATATGAAGTACTTGTAGTAGTAGTTGGGCGTAGTAGTACTTGTACCCTTGTACTCGGAGTATGACATAAGCATACCTGCTCCAGCATTAATGGGAGAAGGATTAGTGCACCCTATGGAGTTATGAGCTGTACAATTACAGCTGGTCCGCGCACGTCAGGGATCTGCTCTCTTTCTTTGCTATGGCTCGTGACACGTGCGTTTATCATGTTTGTGGTGTATGGTAGATGCCACTTTAGACCCCCCTCCAGCAGCTGCACCTTGCGCAGCAGGTGTTTTTTGGTGAGTGGTTTTTTGATTTTTATTCAAACAACCACCTCGTTTTGGGTGGCGGTGGTTTTTTGTTTTCGAGCTAAAAAGGTGTTTTTTCAAAGAGTTCGTACGTGATGACACAGTACTGTATACTGCATGCCACTGTATAGATGTTACTGTATCACTTAACGATACTACAGTACACAGTATCAAACTTCTCCTCATTCAGATATGCAGTTGCAAACTACAAAAAAGGTTGAATAAGGATGTAAATATGTTAAAGAACAATTGCTTTGGTGTTATTGCAAGCATCCAACGTAGAATTTTGGGTCCAACATCAAGCAAAATGAATGTAGAATTAAAGACCCGACCGTGCAAAAAAACACTAGTGTTTTTTGGTTTTTTTTAGGTGTTTTTGGGTGTTTTTTTAAAAACCACCTCGGCGAAAATCGGGATCGGTGGTTTTCACAACCCTGAGCTGCACTCGTACTCCGAGTACTGTACTCCAGTACTGCGATACTGACAGCCAGTTCCAGTACAGTGCCGTTTGCCGACTTCCCAAAAGCTGCTCCGACTGCGAGTCTCTACTGTCTACTGTCTACTGTCTACTCCGAGAACAAGTACTGCTAGCACAATAGGGTCTACGGTTTTGGATCCGTACAGCAAGAAATCGATCCTTTCATGTTGCTGCCAATGCTGGACAGCCCACCGTACACCGTACTGAGTAGATTGGCAGCGCCCTCCTACTATGATAGAATGCATAATTCCACATGATGACCTCGGAAAACCCGCCTTCGACACCATCGTGCTCCTCTTTGACTCCTAATACAATCACATCTACTCCAGCAACAACTCGACGTTCCGCTCGTGTTCATAAGCGTGATCCCATCATAGCGCCTGGCTTTGGAACACAGCAAGACTTGGAAACTTTGGCAAACGATTTGGGACAACCTGTGGCTGTTGTACAAGCGATCATGGCATCACAAGGACGAGGCACGCGTCGTCGGGGACAACCTGCTGCGGATGATGCGACTGCCACTCCCGCGGCACCGGTGGTGAATTCGGCGTGGGCGGACTTTTTATCTGAAGAGCATCCAGTGGGTTCTGCAGTCACTGCTGCTACGAGTACTGGTACTGCCACTGCTACGTCGACCGGCAGCCGAACGCAATCTAACGACGCAAGTGCCCATGTCTCCGACAATCGTACCTATATCTTGCCCATAGTTCCATCGTGGTCGCAGCAGAAACCAAAGTCGAAAAAGGCAAAGACTTCGACCAGCGGCGGTGTCTTGGTCCAAGCTGGAACCTTGGATGCCTCATGCATTGGTCGAACCAAAATTGCAATGGATCGAAGCTTTGATTTGAAAGTACCCTCCGTCTTGTTGCCTCGCCTCAAGGTGACCAAGGTCATTTCTTCGTGCAATGCTGCACATGCCCTGGCGATAGACACGTCGGGCAAGGTCTACGGGTGGGGTCGCAACGAAACATCCCAACTGGGATCTGGGTTGGGAACCTATGTTGGCAGACCATTCCTATTGGAGGGGTTGAATCAGTTTGTTGTCGTGGGAGGTGCGGTTGGCAAGTCGCACTCGATTATCCTGACGCAGAATCAAGAATTGTGGGCGGTTGGGAGCAACAAGGTTGGCCAATGCGGTATCAAGTCAAACATGGACCCGGTTCCAAATTTTCGCAAGTGCGTGCTGGATGCCAATGTAATACAGGTAAGATTTCATCTTGTCGTGGTCTTTTTTACACTTGTGATTTCAATGGTGATGCTTTCGCAGGCTTCAATGTGTGCTAACCCCGGTTCGCCCTACACGTGTAGGTCTCTTGCGGGGAAGCCTTCTCTGTGGCTCTGGACGAAGAAGGCTTCATGTACACAACAGGCTCGTCTGAATATGGTCAACTGGGTAATGGCGAAACAGGCGAACGCATCCTGACGGCCAACAAGGTCACGTATGACAACTGCAATACCTTTGAGAAGCGCGTCTCGTTTACGCACGTTCCTGGTGAAAAGACGTATGGTGGATCCAGCAAGGGCGACAAGGTCGTGGATATTCAGGAGGACATTCGCATTGGTCATGTTGCCTGTGGCAGATATCACTGTCTGGCTATGGAAGCACCTTCTTCGGGCCATCCACCTCGTGTCTTTTCTTGGGGTTGCGGCAACTATGGGTGCCTCGGACATGGTGTTCAGGCCGACGAGTACAAACCCCGTCTGATTGCTAGTCTGAGTGCCGGAAATGCCTGGAACGCAAACCCTGTTGTCTCATGTGCCGCGGGGACATCTTGTAGTATGGTATTGACCCAAACCGGGCATGTGTACTATTGGGGCAAGCACCGTTCCGTTGGGGAGGCGGTCATGCGACCGCAATTGTTGGCGGAACTCGCCAACAACAGTCATGTGGCCGACCATGTGGCAAGTGGCAACCAGACAGTGGTCATTTGCACCCGCAATGCTGTGACAGTCGCCTGGGGTATGGGTCCTCATGGTGAATTAGGATTTGGGCAGAAGAAATCTTCGGCCCACCCAGACTTTGTGTCTACCTTGGACAAGTGTCGGATTCAGGATTTGGCGTGTGGTTATGGAACAACGTATTATGTTGTCAAACAAGAAGACAAGGACGACGAAGCTGCGATCAAGACTTTGCCTGTGGTAAGTGACGAGGCTTTTATTGAATTAGAGAGCTTCATGGAGACAGTATCGGCGAGTAAGAAGAAGTAGAATGGTAAAAGTATTTGCTAGAGAATGGGATTATTGCCACCCGTCTGTTTCAACTTCAAGAAGGTGTAGCATTGGCCAAGACGTGGTTTCGAATCAGGATGATCTTGCGGTATTTATGGGTGACTACCTTCGACTGAGATTTGGTGGAACACAGCTGGCTGTGTACTTCAGTGGCTGCTTGGCCATCACATCGCGAATACACCACTTACTTGTACCTCAGTCACGTTCTAGTCTATATTCACCACTTTGCCCGCTGCTTTCCCTGCGGCCCCGATTTAACGCGTCATCTCAGATGCCAAGAAACCTGTATTGTAGTAGTACCAGTAGCACAGTAGCTATGCCCGCGTGATCGAAACGCGTAAACCCCTCCTCACGCTGAATTGCACATTCAAGTACTTGTACCTGGGAGGTCCGGTAAAATGACGTTTCTTCTCGTAGCTTCTACATGCAATTAATACCAAGCAGAGGTGCGTGGCCGGACCTTCCTGGTACCAGTACCTGGGGTACACTGAAAAAAGGTAGGAACGTGGTAATGTGAGAGTCTGAGAGTGGGAGCCCGTCTGTATCCCCTTTTCGAGCCCGTCAATCTTTTATTTGCGTAGGTTCTACATCACTGTCTATACGAATGCAATCCGGAGATGAGATTCTGAAGGTATTTTTTTATCCCATAAAAAGTACATGGTTGGCTGATATCGCAGTTAATTTCACGAAGTCGATTTATTTAGATCGTTTGACTGGCTCGAAAAGGGGACATCGACGGGGGACGAAAGACGAAACAAGACTCAGGTGCAAATCGGTTGTTAGACATTTGGAGCCGCATAAATTTCACTCCACCAGTAAACGTTGTCGGAATTTGATTGAGATCGTGTTTCAAATGCGTGTGCACACATGGAATTCAAGAGTAATGTATATGCAACTTTGACATACATCTTCCAAATTGGTACTCCCAGTAGATGATATTACACTGAGAACTGAGAACAGTTGGATGATGGCCAACCAAATCTTTGTGTTCCTCAAAGGTTTGTCGCACATCGAATCGATGATAATTCTGATGCATGGTCCATATTGGACGTTGAGGAACTATGGCCGCCTCCGATCTATTGGTTTCCTTGTTGCTTAAAGAGCAAGACTCTGATTACAAGCTTACTGGAGCTCCAAATTATATACTCAGATCTCAACTCACCGGAGAAGTGAACTCCGATGGCTTCAATCACAACGGTATCAAGGAATCTTGGCGTTGCCAGGTTGCTGGTTGGGCTTATGAAGTCGTCGATTGTTTGTCAGTCGACCGTGATGCAGTCGCTTTGACACTGAACTATATGGATAGGTTCGTGGCCTATTACAATCGCGTGAGCACGAATGCCGTTATGACAAGTTTGGAGTTTCGGATACTGAGTATTACTGCGATTTACCTTGCTGTGAAGTTACATGGAATCGCCACTGAACCATTTCGCCTACGCTGGTTAGTCGGAAGCCAAAACCTCTTCACTTGCGACGATATCAAGGACCTGGAACTCCAACTTGCGGAGTCACTGAAGTGGAAACTGAACCCGCCATTGACGGTCAACTTTGTTCGGTGTTTCGTAACACTCCTTCCCGAATGGCATTCAAAAAATTGTTCACCAAAAGCCTGTCGACGCATGAGGTCGTGTATCTACGAAACTGCCGCGTATATGGCGGAGGTATCAATCCTCATATCAGATTTCAGCCTTGTGCATACGCCATCGGAGGGTGGATATGCTGCTATTTTGACTGCCATGGTGGTATTGGAGCAAATCCCAGCTTTTGCTGACATTTTCCCACCACCCGACGTGCTCCTGCAGTTCAAACACAACGTTTACAACGCAACTTTGTTAGATCCGACTAGTGACAAGATGAAGAATGCACTCTTGCTGCTGGTTGAAGCCTGTCCCGTCTTTCAGCTCGGATTTTTTGACAAGAATCTTGCCCTACGTAGGAGTCTCGACTATCAAGACACGGAAAATGTATGATTCAACGTTGCAAAATAAAAAGGTTGGTGGTGTCGACATGTTACGAAGCAACACCCCGGAGCCAGATTAGTCAAACGATGAAGAGGATATAGAGGACATAAACGAGTTTTTAATGCCTGTCAAGTCATGGCCATCTTCATGCCTTTCACAGGTGCTAAGGGGAGGACCCAGTCGTGAACATTGGTGTGTTGATATATCTCATAGCTGACAACACTGAGAAAGGTTGGCTGTCCTGCGATCCGCCTTCATGTTATTTGTTCATTACGTGTATACACGTAAAGACGTCGAAACTTACTCCCTCAAGTTTGTGTGCGAGTAGCACCTCTGGTGTACTGGTACTAGTACAGTACAGGTAGTATCATAACTGGACCATCATAGCTTGCTCTAATTCCTACTACTAGTGTCTAGCCTCCCGGAGCCTTGGGGTTAATTAACCCCGTCAATTGCCTTAATTAACCCCGTCATTTTCGTACGTGTGCAAGACGCTTTTCTGTACATTTAATACTACGGACCACATAAAAAAGTGCTCCAATTGCAGTCATCTATGTTACAAGATGACGATACTTAAGTGCATCCATTTGATCCATTTTCCTTTTCTTTATTTTCAGTGGAAGTCACTGATGTGAAAGAAAAGCGCGATACTTGATTTTTTCATCCGCAATCAGTCTCTGACTAAAGGTGTGCAAAAGTGCGTAGAGTGTGGTAGATGTTCTACGTACCTTCAAAACAGTTTTTTTTTGGAAGTCCAAATTCATTCAACTCTGCACAGACAAATTGAGACGTTGACAAAACATTACTGAGTGACCGATGACCGACAACGTTTCGAAGTATCAGGCATCCTCACTCCTTAAGCCGAGCGCTGCGAAATCATATTCTGACACTTAAATCAAAATCTGTCATAGTAGAGATTTTTTCCAACGCTTGGTATAAATTCTACACGATTTCTGTGTGGAAATTGTCCGTTGGGGTTCCTTTTTCCGATCAACCTATACTTGTGAATTCTTCAAACTGGTGAAATATCCTGCGTACTTCATCACCATTGAAGGTATACTGAAGATGATGATCACATCAGTTTTTCTATCATGAGATGAGAATGGTCTAAAACCGAGGGATCCGAAACCACCTCATCCTCCGTAGACTTTGGTATACATTCTACACGATTCTTCAACGTTTTTTTTTCTGGTTTGATGTCTTTCTCTAATTGATTGCTGTCGCTTAAATATTGATCGGCAGACAAGTTTCATGTTTAGAAACAATACTTCAACGTATTTGACACACAATAGTCACCTTACTTTTGGTTGAATTTGAGATGAGCGTAATCAAACGGCAGGCCAAAAGGAGTGTCCGAAATTTGAGTTTTACGTAGCATCGGGTATTATTTCTACTGCTTTTCTAAATCAGAAATGACAGGAAAAAATCAGAGGGTCAAGAAAATTGATGCAGAAAAACTATTGTTTCTCGATGAAAAACAATATGCAGATACTGGGCTTTGACGGCATGCACATTCATGGGGTCCTTGAGCGACTGCCCAAGTTTCTAGTCCAACGGAAGATTTGCAACTAGTAGCGAACAATTTTTGTGATGTGCAAATACGGGGTTAATTAACCCCATTTGGGGTTAATTAACCCCGTCGGGAGGCTAGACACTAGACTCAGCGTTAAATGGAACTGTACGACTAATACAGTACCCTGGTACTCGCAGCAATTCCCATGCTTTCAGTGTCACACGCCCGTACAATTGCACAGTAGAACAGTCTTCGGTATATACTTTGATGCGTTATGGCTAGCACAATCCTACTACTCAGAGTACTCCAGTACTACTGTACTCTACCAGTACAA
The DNA here is from genome assembly GCA_022925895.1 of Fragilaria crotonensis. Classification (NCBI taxonomy): domain Eukaryota; phylum Bacillariophyta; class Fragilariophyceae; order Fragilariales; family Fragilariaceae; genus Fragilaria; species Fragilaria crotonensis. The sequence continues at coordinate 23,484 of JAKSYS010000134.1, forward strand.
CGGTACAAATGTACGAATTCCGGAATTCCGGAATTCCGGAATCAATTCTACAAAAACAAGTTCGTGATCACGAATTGAACAATTCAGCATGACCGAGCAATTCCCTTGTTTCTGCTTCCTTCTTGCCAAGCCATTCATTCATTCCTTTAACTCACAAACTTATGCAGCAGGTACAATTTGCTCATTGTTTGCCCTAATTACTAAAATACATCTCTATGTTCATTCACCTGGTCTTCAGATATACCCCCAAGATGTGCAACTGACAATGCATCCCAAACCTTCGCCTCTTGCATTGGAACAATATACTCACTTGCTGTTCCTATGCCAAGCTTTAATACTCATTGCTTTACATATGGATCTCAAACAATATATGGCTTTCTTGTCAAACTCGCTTGCACTCCAAAGAAGTCCATGGACTATTGGACTAGTAGTATTTGTCCATGCATTTCCATCTTCTCACAATTGTCAACCACACAAATAAGAAGGTGATACCATCAATTTACAGAAGAACATGGCTGATTGCGGTATGTTTGCTGTTGCAGGAAACATTTGGAGACACACTCTGTAGAAGAAGAGTATTCAGGTCAAGCAATCAAATGCAAGAACATAGAAGCATGAACAAGAAGTAGACAAAGTGGGAGACAGGAATACATACCAACAAGGTACTACTATTGCTCATCCTTCATCCCAGTAGGACAGTGTGAGTTCAAATGACTTGTGAGCATGCTGATGCCTAGTCATATGCTGATGCAGAGGACTATCCAACACATGAAACAGCAGCACCAGAATGTGATTTATCCAATGCGAGAAGCTATAATGCACAATGATACAGATACAGGGGACTGGTGATGGTATTAATTGACCTAGTTAAGCTGCTTCGTATGACGCGTATACGTTGTTTGAATCAATAGCTAAGGAAGGAAGGAATGATCACCGTGCTCAGCCAATGTTACCCTTGTCGATTGTTGAAAGATAACAGTGCACACCACCTACTCCGTGAGGTTAACTGGCTGATACGGCATACTTTAGTACTCGTACCTGATTGAAGATGTTACTGATAGTCAAGTTACTTGAGATTTGAGATCTACGTTAAGGTACCAGGTACTAGTACCGAAAGTTACCAGGTAATTAGATTCAGTACTACAAGTACTCCACAGGGCCATTTTTTGGGGTCACTAGTTTCTAGTTTCTGATTTGTCTTCTCTGGCTTCTGACGATACAGAAAACTTCACAATACATTGAAGTTAAGTTCAGAACAATGCATGGCCTCCATTGATAAAAAACATTTCTCGTATGGATTTCAAGTAGATCCGTGTGTCGCAGACATTGCGCAGGACGTCGCTCAGGTCAACAAAGCCGTGGCGCTCACCACGGACAATACCGCTTAGCATCAAAGTTTCGAAAACGCACAACATCATGATACAGCACATTCTTCGTATTGATACCATGTTGTGCAATTTCAGCGACATCTGTGAGACGAAAGCCCCTCGCGAGAGTGGTCATCACGGACAAAAGAATATAAGAAGATTCAATACTTCAATGTTCTGTCACTAGAAAGCTGCAATGTGTCATTTCTGAATACAGTACAAGTACCATACCCATTAGATTGTAGAGTCAAGGTCCGTCGTCCGAAAAGTCTTCGTTCGAATACAGCACAGACAGACTTGACATGTTTGAACGTTTGAACCGGTTGCTGGATAGAGGTTGAGTACCGGTTTAATGTCGCTCGATAGAATGGACTCGCATGTAGTCTGCGTATGTGGCGAAATCGGACTACTTGGGCTGAAATGTATTTAAATCAAAGTTCAACATTGCAGTACGCTCTGCAGTCACATTTCTGATGAGGTCACTCTACATGCCCAAGTCAGGTTCTCATTGTGGCCCGAACTTTCCGTTGACAGAAAAACCTGCGGGGTCGGTGTAGGCGGAAGGATGCCGACCCTCTACTAGATGAGTCATTTCCTGCACGGGAATCAACCACTTGGGCTTTTCTACATTCGCACAGGAATAACTTGCCGAGTTTTTGTTCCATCCATAATATCCGGTGCAGAGCAAATCGAAAGTATCAAAATGAGCATGTCAAGACGATCACCCATGTCCTTGGAGGAGAAATGCGCACCATCAGTCATAATCGAACAACTTCGCCACGAGATGGAGGAGATGAGATCCTCGTCGAAAGCTGAATTGCTCAAATCGTGGGATGAAATAGAAAGGCTGGAAGATGAAAAGGTCGACCTCAAGAACCACAACCAGACGCTCGCCAAGCTACTTCGGGCATCTATGGAGCGAGAAGAGGCCTTGAACCGTCAAGTGGAAGAGCTTCAACAACAAGTCCGTCAACATGCTGAGAATGAACGACCAAATCTTCGACTTCTACTGAGCAGCGGTCAGATTTCTCATGGATGCATCTCGTCACGATCATTGTGCTCGGTGGAATCCAATGTGACCACAAGTACCGATGGAGCCACTGAGATAGATTCACCGACAGTTATGACGTGCGGCCAGAAAGAGAATGCACCACGCTGGAACTGGTACGTCAATAGAAAGGGTTCGCATATTCCAGAGGAGAAAGAACGACTTGAGAACGAGTTCAAGCTCCGAAACCATGATTTGGAGCTTGAGTACCAAGAAATCATCGAAGAGTGGAAAGCGAAGGTTGCGAGTGGCGACGTGGTGCTGCAAAGCATGGAGCATGTTTGTCAAGTCCACATTGAAACGTTGGAACAGTTGATACAACAACTAAACGAACACGACTCTCGAGCAAAGCAGCGTGAGGTCGACCTCAAACAGAAGATACGCAAGTTGAAGAAGGAGATGTACTCGAAAGGAAAGTACATCAACAAGCAGAATGAGAAGATGGACGAATACAAATCCTATATTGAGGACTTGACGTCGGCATTGGAGCGAATTCACCTAGCGCAGCTCCCTATGGCAAAGACGCATACTCAAGCCGCGACCATTGCGTGACTGGCGTGACTGGCGTGACTGAAGAATTGCCAACTTAGTGAATATGAACGGATGCTATAGTACGCCAACTTTTTGTTTCTCCATCGCCTTCGGCGAAGATTGTTTGGTTTCTGTTCGGACATCATTATGTCGCTACCCCACTTGGAATGTAGCCATCTGTTGAATGTAAGCTCTCGTCGTCAACAACATGAACTTTTAGTTTATCCTAGGAGGGTATCATTGTGCCAAATCCGTAACGAGAACTCGCGCGGTAATCTGAAAGACTTCGCTTCTACAGATCTTCATCTTCGCTGTGGCTGTTGTCCGCCTCTCGCTGGTCTTCGTCCCAATCGTCGTCAAGCTCCTCCAAATTTTCCTCTTCACTGATAACAGCATTGGCGTCAGATTCGTCATCGTCCATACCCTCGAGAGAAAATGTCCCAGCATTATAGAAATTGCCCCACGGTGTTGTTTGTACTGCAAGTTGTTGTTGAGATTGCTGTGGAGGCTGATGTTGTCGCTGTTGTTGATGAAATTGAATCAGAGCGTTCCTGTAGTCATTCGAGAGCGGAGTAGGTCCCACTTGTTGACGTGCCAGTTCCAAATCACGCTGTGTGAGTGGTCGAAAATTGGAATGCTTCCCTCGACCTTCTCGTAGCGGTCCCTGTTGTGCGGCAGTGCGCACCATTTGCATTAAATCGCTTGGTGCAAAGCCTTCTGTCGATTGCACAATCTCGGTGAGATTAATATCCGGAGATGTTGGCAATTGTGACAGTATCGTTTGCAGAATGACCTGTCGCGCTTGTCCCATGGGAAGACCCACAAAGTGTGATTGTGACATTCTCCTCAGAATTGCAGGATCCACGTCAAAGGGACGATTTGTGGCGCCCACAATCAGGATGCGACTCGTATGATCATTCTTGAGACCATCCCACCACTGCATGAACTCCGTCTTGAGTTCCCGGGCACTGTCATGTTCGTCCTGTCGCCGTTCGCGGAAGAGACCATCCAATTCGTCCAAACAAATGACGCATCCGCCGAGTTTTTGGCCCAACTGGAACAAGGACCGTATCAAGCTATTTGTTTCTCCGACATACTTTTTGAGAAGTACGGACGGGGTAACGATCAAACAGGGTGCACGCATTGTTGCACACACGGCTTGCAGTAACATGGTCTTGCCGCATCCGGGAGGACCGTAGAGCAAGAGGCCAGCATGGTTGTCCATCAATATTGGAGCGTAAGGATTGTGCTGAGGACAAAAATTCATGGCGTGAAGTCGATCCATAATCGACTGTTGAATATCTGGAATACCCTGGATTTTGTTCCATGCCGCTCTCGGGTCTTCATTAGTCGGTGGAATATAAAGACACTGCTCCAGAATGCTGAATTCGTTTCTTGTTAGGGATAGCAAAAATCGTTGCAAGGAAGGCCTTGAGTTACCGTCGTTGTTGTCCGTATCGTATAGTTGCCAACCGGTAACAAATTGCAATCGCTGTGCAATGCGATAAAGCGCAAAATGATCTGTTGCTGGACGCTGCTGATCTAGATCCTCCAATACATGCTCCACAACATTTGGTTTCAACACGGCTCCAGTGCCACTGAAGGCGCCTGTTTGTTCCTCCAATTCCAACAACACATCTTGAGCCGCCTGCCAGACGGCATGGCCCAAAAAGTACAATATTCCAACTTGAAGACCTGTCAAACCCCATTTGGCGAGCACACGCGGATTCTGTATCACCGCCGCAACAGCACCTCCAATCCAATTCGTGGCAACCGCGATACTATTATTATTGTTGTTGGATGGCACTGAAACGTCACTCGAAAATTGTTGTTGTTGTTCTTGTTGTTCGTCGGAACGAATCACCGAAAATAATGGTTTGGACCGCACCAGCAATGTCTCATCCTTGCTGACATGTCGTGTCGAATTTGAGGAAATCTCTACATCAGTAGAAGTCAAGGGCGATTGCTGGGAGGAAGAATCCAATGGCTGTGGTTGTTGATCATCCATTAATTTCGAATGATTATTGTCAGAGCTGGTGGAACTAGAAGCAGTATTCGTAGTTGTTGTTGCTGATGATGATGTAGTGATTCTGGATGAACCAGTGTTTGTGTCCGTTGCTGGTGTTGTTATATCTTGAAAAGGTCGTAAAGGAAACCATCGTCTCTTTCTCAAGAAACTCAAGGACTCGGGCTTTCCTTCAGTGATGATGACTATTGGCAATAGATACAACGCTAGCAGCAATAACGAAGACAACCATGGAACAGGCCTAACGTTACGTTTCATGGTGGTGGAGGTCGTGGTGAGGATGTGTAATGTCTCGACCTGTCGTCTTCCGTGATGTGTGTTCGTTTGGAGTGTGTGTCGCACCTCTGCCCTCGCAGCCTCGCATTCAACCCTCCATTACTAATTAATCCCAATTTCTTTGTTGTACTCAGTACGACATAGGAGTGCTGTATGTACTGTACGAAAAGTGGTTTCCCACAATAAAAACGATTTTTCCATATAGAAAAATTTATATAAGAATAAAGGGCAGACTTTTCTCAGAAATTACATGATTCTACTTGTACTGGAGTAGTACAGTAGTAACATCAGAAAAAAGTACTAGTATCTGCACCTAACTATTTTACTCTCTAGTACCCCGGTTTTTGGTAGTTTGGTAGTTTGGTACAGTAGTACGTACATACTACTGTACCGTTTCTTCCAACTACTGTACCAGATATGCATACACATGCAGCCAGAGTACATGCAGGATGTACGTCGTAGGCACCGCGTGTTCGAAATCTTCCCATCACACACGTGTCTGAAAAAGAAGGGAGAGAACGCCAAACCACAAGAATTGTTCTGCCGCATCAGCGCACACATATCCATGATTCGTCATCCATCTGATTACAGCGAACGTAGGTCTTGTTCTCAGGCGGAATGACATTGTTGATGTTATGATTCGTTCGCTGCTCCGTCTTCGATTGTGCTTTTCGAACCAAGAAGAGGAAACACAATCCAACGCATTGGTCGAAGGAACAATTATGATAAATGGGGATTCGCCAGTTGCTTCTACTACTACTACAAGTAACATTGATATCCATGCAGTGCGATTCACAATTCCAAAATATAAAATTGTCTCCCGACGAAGTTGTCCTTTGCTCAAGTTTCTATGGGACCGTGACTGGCCGCGTGTCGTTCAACGAATTGAGAGTCACCCTCAGGAATCATGTTGCTTGACAGAACTCTCCCTGCGAAGCGCCCTCCATTTGGCGTCCTTTAACCATGGGTGTCCATTGGATGTGGCAGAAGCCGTACTACTTGCCAATGTACATGCATTGTACATGGAGGATAGCAGTACATTGACACCGCTCCACTATGCATGTTCCTTTTACACTGGTACTGATCATTTAGTTCCACTCTTTTGTCGGAAATTGGAAGAGATGGACATGCAATTTGCAATCACAGGACAGACACCACCACTACTGCACACTTCCAATTCACGACGGTCGCCATTACTACTTGCATGTTCTCGAAATGCTCCCATATCCGTCTTGTGTGCACTTTTGACGGCATCTTCCTCCGTGGGGTCCACGAACCAATGGATATGCCCAACGACTGGAGGCGAACCGTATTGGTACAACGTCCAAGATTTCGGCATTCGAGCACTTTCACCTCTCGCTACTCTCGTCGACCAGTATCTGGATGTAGAAACAGTGACACAGACGGATTATCATGATCTGCGGGAACATTTGCAGCTCAATTCCTGCTCCTTTGCACCATTCCAGGATTTTGAATTGGGACAAGACAAGGAAACTATAAGTGTCTTGCGAAAAGTAAACCTTCTGATGGAACACACCTTGGAAGAGTACGATGGAAGTGCACTGCACATTGCCTGTTCGTTGAAGGTATCGATACCGTCGTTGGCGGCCATTTTGGGCGCTGTACTGCCAGAGCAAGCAACAATTTACGACAACCTGGGGTATATACCCCTGCATCATGTTTTATTGAATCCACATTCTCCACTCCAACTGTTATGCAATGTTCTTGACATTAATCGGGACGCGTGTACCATTCCCACATCCAACGGGACGTTCCCACTCATCCTTGCCATACAACAAGGTTGGCGGTGGGAACAATGTATTTCGGAATTGGTCCGGGCGAGTCCAACGACACTCGACACTGCCGACACGGAAACAGGATTGGTGCCTTTCCTGTTGGCGGCTTCTGTCAATGCGGATGTGACGACAATTTTTGAATTACTCCGAGTTGCACCTCATCAGCTGATGTGTGCCCCAAGTCCAAATGGCTCGGCATGTGAAGTCTAACTCATCCACGCTCATGATCGGCCCAGTCCGCGTGAGAGATGGCACTGCATCGAAATTGTTGACGGCCACTCCCGACGACCGCCTATATGCTGAAGGAAACATCGTATTTGACTGACTTAGGTCGTCGCCAGTTCCGTATTAGGTTTGTGTTGTCTGGAACGGAAAAAAGGTTTTGTATATCTTACATCGATTTTGGTAATTGGTAAACATAATTCATGGAGTTCATGGCAGGGTATACTACTAGATACGGAGTACTAGCTAAAAGCTAGAACATCACTAACAGAAACCAGGAAATCGACATAATGTACCATGTAGTCTCAATCCCTTTCAGTGCTCCGAAATTTCCTGTACTTCAGTAGCAATTGTAGTCCAATACGTCTATGTGCTACTTGGTAATTGTATATTTGGAATCTGGATCAATACTAGCAATACTACAGTCTACAGTCTACAGTATATCCTCAACCACCTCACTGTATACTCGGAGTACTGTAGAATGTAGATTTTCTGCATTGGAATGACACAATGACGCCCCACCGTACTTCAAGGATCGGCTTCATACTGCTGCGCCGTCCTCTCCTTCTCTTCTTCGCAGTCCTCCCCGTAGCAATGTCACACAATACCGTCCCTTCGCCTTACGGAACATTCCGTGGCACTCTCTTCCAATACGGCTTTCCCAATCTCGTCGCATTCGAATCGGATCCCGATAGTCCCAACAAGTGCATCTTGTTGGGAGGACTTTCGGACGGTCTCATCCCCACCCCGTACACCAAGGAACTCGAACAAAAAGCAGCCAATGTGCACTGGTCTTTGGTCCAACCCTTCTTGTCGTCATCGTATCTTGGATTCGGAAATGGCGATTTGGATCGCGATTCTTCCCGAAATGACGCAATTACTTTCCTATTTGAAGGACCATCACGGAGCACAATCAGTCGCGCTGGTCGGACATTCGACGGGATGTCAAAATATCATTCATTGGTTGAAACAACAACAACAACAACAACAACAAGTCGATCAAGAGGAGATATCCATGCCACAAGTACGAATCATTGTTCTGCAGGCCCCAGTGAGCGATCGTGAGGGTGCCATGGAGCGAACGGAGGAATACCAAACCAACATTCAGTGTGCTCGGGACATGAAGGAAGCGAATAGGGAGGATGAAATGATGCCACGATCGGCATTCTGGGCGCCCATTACGGCCAAGAGATTTTTGGATTTGCAAGACTTTGGCGGTGCCGACGATTTCTTCTCATCCGATTTGACGGATGCTGAGTTGGTCGAACGGTTGGGCCATGTGGGACAATCCAGCTGCCTCGCGACGGCTCTGGTCGCATTCTCAGGGGAGGATGAATACGTAGCAAAGCATATTGTGGACCGAGAGGCTCTGACGCAACGGCTGTGTGACGCAATGAATCACCACATTCCCGACGACCGAGCTCCAGTCGCTGTTCCGCTTTATATACGTACCGGCAACCATAACTTATCTGAATCCAAGGGAGATGCAACCATATTTGTGGACAAGGTTATTGACCTCTTGCAAGGGGTTAGCGGTGCTTGACTTTTATGAATTATGTTGCGATTCGTAGAGATCGTGAGTCAAGTACAGGTGGGGGGAGGAGACTCTTGCCAATAATGTGTATGCTTGTATGCTATTCGTGATGCCATGGAGGCTTCTTCCCCGCGCCTGTCCATCCTGTGCTCGAGCGTGAGAAGAAGTCGAGGAAAAATTGACTAAAGTCGGGAGATGGAAAGCATGCTGATGGTAACGTAGACCAAAGCTAATACTATTTCACTAGGCAAGTTATTTTCAGTGACCGTTGGGGCGCTTGCAGTACGGAACTGTGGCATCGCTAGAAAAAGGGAGGGATACCTGCAGTCAGCAGTCACGGAATGCTGCTGAATTCGGAGGCAATGCTAGGCTTGCAACCCGGCACAGCCCATGCCCTGAGATTGACTTTACAATAGGCTAGAATGGCATGCCATCGTTCAGACCATCGCTGCTGCCATCATGGCTTCGAGCGGGTGATCTATTGGTCCTGTTCCTATTCCTGCGCCTTTTGTCCCTGGCGTCGCACCTTGGGCACTGCCCTTGTGCCGATACTTGCGCTTTCAGCTGTTTGTTCTCGGCAGTCAACTGCTGCGACATGAGCTCCATCTTCATCATCGCGGTGTCCGGCGCCAATGCTGCCATGTAGGCGTCCATGGATTTCATAAACTCCTCGTCGGCCTTTCCTTGGGAGCTTTCTTCCAGATTATAAAGATCCCCGAGGAAGCGAATCATTTGCTTCATACGCATTGTCTCTTCCTCCACAACAGATACAGTCTTGCCTCGCGCGCGTCGAGTCGACGTAATGGCCACCAAGTTCTCCGGCGATATCGCCTCGGTCAAGCGGCTAGCGACCTCCATGAACTTTTGCGATCGTTGGCGACGGGCGGATGAATTCCGTTCCAAATCACGCCGGATCGACGCCACTTCGTTGACCTTGCGCTCAATTGAGGATGCTGCTGCGGGGGGCCCTGATCCAGTCCTCTTAATGCGTCGAAGCGTTTCGACTTCGTGCTGGAGGTCACGAATCTGGGTATCCTTCTCCTCCTTCACGACCAATAGTTCATGTGCAATCCTTGCTGTTTCCTGTTCTCGCGCTTGGTGAGTCGTCTCCAAAACATCCATTAGCTTTGCCAAGTAGTCATGATGTGACTCTTGTGTACGACGTAGCTCATCCTTTAGCCTCAAGATCTCAGTGACGTTGCCCTCCTCGACTTTGGTTGCATGCTGTTGAATTCGCATCATTCCCAGCTCGGATTCCTTCTTAATTTTCACGAGTTTCTTCTTGAGTTCAGAAATCTCTTCGTCCTTCTCGTGTAGTAATCGATCGTAGTCAATCTTTACAGACTCCACTTGCTCCGTTCGCTGCGACTCGAGTGCCTTTATCTGCTTCTTGAGCCCTGTCGTTTCATGCTTGTATTCCTCAATAACTTTACTAAGCTTTGACGAAGATTTCACAAGACTTGTCCCTTGCAATCGGCTCGCCGTTGCGGCAGCTTCGGCTGTTTCAACACGAGTTTCGAGCTCACGCTTTTCTTCGTCAGCCAACCTGAGTTGTACCTTCATTTCAGAATTACGCTCCCGCAGCGTGAAAATTTCTCCACGTAAATAGTCAAACATGGATTCCACTTCACGCAGCAATTCTGCATTCACCTGCCTTCCCCCAATTCCTTTCTTCAACCCAAGTAATTTGTTGTCCATGCGCGCCTCTTGCACCGCCACTGCCAGCTTGCTCGAAACATGATCCCTCTTCTCCTTGTTTCGCACGGCGCGTTGAATGACAACGGCCGCGGCTTTCATACGCGAAAGCTGATGCACCTCGGACACTGTTCTCCACGTACTTTGAATCTGCACGGCAGCCTTTTCTTCTCGCATGCGCTGCACAAGTGCCGAAGCTTGACGACCTCGGATCCAGGCAGCCAATCGAATGCTCGCCATTTTACAAATCTGGTACCGTCGCCATTCCAAATGACCGCGAGCTATTCGTTGGATTTGAATGGCCGCCGTGCGCATGCTGAAGTAGCGTTCTTGGGCTTGGAGTTGTCGGATCCAGTTTTGAATGAGAATGACGCGTTTGGTGTAATAGTCGAGTCGCTTTGTTTCCAAAAACTCCAACGCGCCGGCACGGAAGTAGACGCGGGTATTTCCGCATGCAAAGGCGAACTTGGTGTTGTCGTTGCTGCTACTGCTGCTGCTTTCACCAGAATAAAGCTGTGCTTCTTCTGTTGTTGGATGCAATAGATTTGATAACATGTACCTCACGGCCTCCTTCTCATTTGGTGAATCATTGTAAGTGGCTGCCTGCTCTGCAGTCATGAGACAAACAAACCTTTCCCGTGTCGCATCATATCCCAAACGATTTGGAAATGTTTCTCGTGAAATTGTAATGGCTGTCACCAGACCAGCACATTCCAATTGACGCATTGTAGTGTAGTGATCCATCATCCTCGGTGTCATGCTTTCATTCGGTTTGATGCATCGAATGTATCGCGTGGTCGTGTCGTGGATGTTGTCCATGAGGCCCTTCAACTGCAGTCGAAATTTTTGAATAACAGTTTTTGACGTTGTCTTTCGCTTGCCCGGTGACTTTGCCTCTTGCGTGTTGGAAGACTTTGTGTCCTCCAGAATGCGTTGAAATTCAGACGAAATCAGCTCATTGGTTGATTGACTGACACAATGAAGCAAATCCTCTGGCAACTTGTCCATGTTCCGTTCCACAAACTTGGTGGCGTCGTACGTCACAGGACCTGCAAAGTGGCGGATGCCAAACTCTGTCTTGAGGTGCAGTTTCTTGTCAATCATGCGATCGTTATCTTTATTCACAATCTTGATCTTGTAGACGAACGATTCGTCATTGCCTTTTGGACGTACACACTCTTCGTTCAAACTAACGAGAATGCCAAGCCGATTCTCCAGCAAATTCAGGACATCACTGTTGTCAACGACCGCAAAATCAAAAAGTTCGATGCCTTCTGATACATACTCCTCTTGGACCGCACGGAAATTGTCTAGCACGTACTTGTGTTGCAAGTGTTCATTGGCATAATTGATACACAGCTGCTCAAAGCGATTTACATGGAAGCGTTCAAAACCAAAAATATCCAGCAAGCAAATAACACCATACTCGCTTGTCTTTGTCGCTGACTGTCCTTCACCCTCGTCGATCCCTTCACCTGCCTCCTTATCTTGATACGTACGCCCCTGGGTGTACTCATTGATTGACTTTACCAGCACATCAAAGATTCGAGCGTAAATCTCTTTCGCCAAGGCATCCGTTGAATCTTTGGCCACTGAGGGTGACAATCGGACATGTACCTCATCATATCCCGTTTTCAACAATCGGGTGGTCATGCACTGTTCCAACAGGTTGGTTGGTATTCCTAATATATCTTGCAGTTTCATCAGTTCCTCTTGCGACGATACCACAGTCCCCCCTTCCTCGGTTTCGTGACTGGCAGGATCTTCGACAAACACAATGTTTCCCAGTTGCAAGACAGCACAGAGAGCTCGTAAGAGGGTGGTGAGTCGCTCGTCTTTGAAATCAAAGACTGCCAGCGCCTCCAGAGTTTGGGGCCATTCTTCCTCATCGACACACCCGGCCGCTCCGCGACCGCCACCTAGCAGGTTGTATTCGTTGTTGTCGCCCAAATAGAGAAAACTCTCCAAATCCGTATTCTCCAGGTCACTCCAAATATTGCGTTTCATTTCGTTTGGAGCCCTCAGTAGTTGGTAGAAGATGTGATAATTGCGTTCGCCTTTGGAATGCGATACAACACGTGACTTTTCCAAGAGATAGGTATGGCAGATACTTCCCGCCAAGAGAGGTGGTGTAAACGCTGTGTCGCTGGTGCCACTCTCGTCCACCTCATTGGTGGCATCCCCCTGATTTGTCGACGGTTCCACTTTCTTTCGCTTTGGTTGGACGGAAAATTGCAATTGTGTGAATTTTCCAAATCGCGAGGAATTGTCATTCCTCAAGGTCTTTGCATTTCCAAATGCTTCAAAGACCGGATTGGACTCCAACACTCGCTTCACCACACTTTCATCAGTTTCGGCTTCGTCGTCATCCGCTGTGCCCTTGGCCTGTTCTGGGACCAGTGTGGCCAAATGCTGCATCACAATTTTGACAGTCTCTGTTTTGCCAGCTCCCGATTCCCCCGTGACAAGAATAGTTTGATTTCCCTCATTCTTCAACAATCCTCGATATGCTAGACAGGAGGTTTCGTACACATGGGGATCAAAACCAAGTTTGGTGTACTGTGTAAAGGCGTCATCCTCATTCTCCTCCTCGTCGTCGTTATTGTCGCTCCCATCTGGATTCGGCATGTGACTCCATACCAAGTTCTTGGCATACAAATCTCGCGTTTCCTTCCGATAGAGTTGGTCCATCCAAACAAAGGGATTCATAGCCACAACAATGTCTCCCACTCGTGTGTAGGGATGATGTGTAGCATGTCGCTCTTTCAAATTGTACAAAATCGCAGCCTCGTGCAAATGTGGCAGATCGGCCATGTCACGTTTGCTAGAATTTGCATTGTAAGATGTGGTACTGCTCTCAATATTTTGCAAGGGAAGTTCTTGATTGGGATAATCCGAGAGAGATACAACGCGAGTCAACGATTTGGCGGTGCCTTCCTCGAGATCAAGAATGGTGGAATCGACACTGAGAACAGTTTGGGCGTGCCAATCGGAAGGCAGAACAATGGAAACCTCGGCTTTTGTCTTTAGTTCGTCGCAATATCGAATGAAATTAGCTGGAAGCCATGAATATGCCTCATCTTGAATGTACACTGCCGTCGAAGTTTTCAACTTGGATGTGCTCCGATGTTCTTCTTTCTGTTGCAATAGTGATGCAGAGCGACTCCTTGCCAATGCTAAAATACTCGATTTTCGACGTGCTTTGGAGTCGTTCTGTGCGGAACGTACCAATTGCGAGGCAAAGGAAGAGGCACCATTTTCATCAGCGTCGTCGTCAAGTGGAATCTGTCGCTCGTTCTGTTGGAGATACTGCTGTTGTAAGGTCATTTTCTGAAGAGGTACGTGTGTATGCGACCGTGGAATGGAATCGACAACAACGTAGCAGTGTCTAATTGAAGGATACGGCCTTTTGCGTCTTCAGATCTAAGATCGATGTTGAAGATTAGTATGATGATGCGTGCCAGATGCCTTTCTGCTTTCACTTTTGTGTGTTATTCTCGTGTTTTCTGTGTATTCTATGCGGTAGGTATTGGCCAACGAACGCTTACGGCAAGGCACGTGACTCTGAGAAAATGACTGCTTTCGCCCGTCTCGAGGTTCCGGAATTTCTGCTTTTATCCTAGTATTTCTTCTACAGGACTTTTTGTGTATCAGATTGCCACGCGAAACGGACAAAATAGACTGATCGAATTGGTTGGAGGCTGTTGGTATTCGACGGTACTCAAGTAAAATGGACAATTATCATTTTCTGATTTGACGGATTTTATTATAGAAGAAGAAAGTCCGCAGATTTCTTTCTCCTAATTTCTTTCTTCTACTTAAGCAAATTGAAGCTTCTTCAATTTTCTTCTAGTTTCTCCCTTTTTCTCCTTTTTTCTAAACAGCTTCTCCTATTTTCTCCCTTTTGCTTCCTTTCGCTTACTACGTTGCAAGTCGTAGAATTTTAATTTCGTTGATACGAACTCGAACATATAAAACGTGTCGTACATAAAATTCAACTTAGAGCTGCGCAGGGATGGCAAAAACCACTTTCGATTTCAAAGTGGTTTTTGGTCTGACCAAAAACCACCGAAAAACCACCCAAAACCACCGAAAAACCACTTTGAAAAACCACTCCGTGTTAAAACCCCTAGTAAACTTTGCCGCGTAGAAAGAGTACCACCGTAGACGTACAAATTACAAAAAAATACTGTGGTGAATTAGCTACTGTATTGGTCCTTGTAACGTGGAATACTAGGACTAGTAACTTATAATAGAGGATCTAGGAACCGAGATTAGACGATTGGCAATCACCGTCACTTTCAACATCAATGTAGTCATCGTCATCCTCAAAACAAGTAAGCTGAGCTACACCCAATCGCTTGGCATCTTGTTTCATGAACTGCATGTTGTTGGTTCTGATATACACGAGCTTTTCAACAACATCACTTAAACGGTTTCGTTGCTTTGTATGGATATGTGCAAATGCAGAGAAGTTTCGCTCCGATGCTGCTGATGAAGCCACCATACTGAAGACTTGCTTTGCCAATCGTTGAAGGGATGGATAGCTGTCGCCGTGAGACAGCCAGAACTTGAGTGGACCAATTGATTGCAGCATTTCGGCTGAAACTGATTCAGAACGTTTCATTTCTAGTACTGAAATCCGAAAGTTGGTGTAGTCCTCATAGACAGATTGCTGTTCCTCCCGTGTTGGTGGCGTGTCGGAAGAATCTGTAGAGGGGTGTGCCACAATCAAATCCTCAATTTTCAATCGCATCTCCACACTCATGCCGACACCCAGGTATTGAGGGTCCAGGAGATAGGCAATCCCATGAGCATCGCCATACATAAACTCCATTCTCTTTTTAACCAAATGGAGAAGGTAATCTCGCTCTTGTTCAGTAATCAATTTCATCGCAGCAATAGATGTTGGCAATTTCACCAAGAAGGTTCGGTAGACCTCTGACAATGGCACCTGGTCTGACTGATAAAACACAATTGCCGCATCAATGGGCGCCAAAATTTCAATGGTCTTCTGGAGAAATGAAACAAACATGTTGTTGGTAATGATGTCAGCAATTGCCTGTCGCTCCACCTTCTGAGCGTTTGTCCCTGTCACAAAATCCCTGCTGGTAACCAATTGATAGAGTACTTCCTCTGCAGCAAGGAGAGAACGAACCATTCCAATTAGTGACCCCCACCGAGTTGCAGCCACCTGTACCAACTCTCTCACACAATTTTTTATTTTAGTTTTCGCAAATACGAGTCTGTCCGTCAGCCGGTTTGCGTACCAGAAATAGGAAGTTGTCGCGTGAAGCATCCACCATGACTGAGCCATCGGCACCGCCGTTGTCTCTCGCTGCTACAGGGATCCGTGATCCGGATCATCCTGAACTCTCATTTGACACGTCGGAATGGAATGAACGCATTTTCTTTGCCGATAACGTGGCTCCTTCTCGTAAGGACGTCAGGAGGTATCATTTGACTCAGTTTAAGTCCATTACTAATCCGACAGCCTGGAATCGTTATTTGCATCTCGGGCTTTATGCCTACGATGACGGCCTCGAATTCGATTGTATCTGGGACGACCCGGAGACGGAATGGGAGAAACGCCACAAGATTGTCTGGTACAACTACGCCTATCATCTTCAACATGCCTTGGAAGTGCCGATCAAGTTGAAAGCATGGGTGACCAATTTGTCCCAACCATTTCTCAAGGAAAATGCACCGGATTTCATGGTCATCGATACTCGGAAGAAGTCGTGGCGAGACTTGTACTACGCCGACGACGCCGCAGACATGGATCTCGAGACACCCGTGGACGATTGGACAGAAATAGGAAGCAAACAGAAAGCGTCACCGGGGTGCAAGACTAGCGATCAGTATGTACCAGGAACTACACAACAGGTCCCTCGTATTCATCCTCCTCCTGTGCACCCCAAGCTCTTTGGAGCCGGTGGTACTACATTGACAACGCTCTCCAACCGTCACAAGTCATCCTCCGGACGGGTCAACAAGACGACCATTCTAGGACGCATGGCTAGTAAGAGCACTGCCAGCATAAGGTCAGCATGGGCGAAATCTCAAGGCGGTCTCAATGTGGAAGTGGACAGTGGTACAGCGAGAGGTAACAATCATTCTACAGTCCCGAACGACGTTATGTACGGGCAGGAGAATCCAGAGGGGGCAGCAGTTGCAGAAGTTATGTTCCCAACAGATCGTACGGAAAAAACGAATACAATATCTCCGGGTAATCAACACAGCGAAGGCAAACACGCAACAGAAGATTCCACTACGGCAGGAGACTCCGCAATGAAGCAGTCGGCATTCCAGGAAAACCTCAATGTTCCGATCAACGATGGCACACAGCGCATTACCATTCGCTGGAGTCCTGGTGAACGCCTTCATCAATTGGAACGACCACAAGAATGGATCTCCGCTGCGATGACCGTTTTGAAAGAATTATTTGCTGGAAACAGTGGAGTAGCGTACCGATGGGAAAGCCGTGACCTTGCGACATGGAGATCGCTCGACGAGATGCAGGAAAGTGAACTTCGAGAGTACTTGTCTCCACAGATCACCTATCTCAAGTCGACCGGAATGTACATCTTCGGACTTCGCTTCGGATTTACGAATTCTAACCCAGCAGAATGGCAATCCTCAGAACAGACAAAAGAGGCTATGCGTCGCCACAAAGTGTGGGCTACAGTATCAAACTCTTCGTGCCACGGTGGAAAACTTGTGTATGCAGGGTATCTACTGATGAAGGCACCAAATTCGACCCACAAAATCCGTTATCTGCAAAGCCTACGAAATCGCTTACCTGAGCATACTCCGTTTTTCGATATCGTTCTTCTCAAGAAAACTCCGTTGGAGCAACATATTCCCCACTTAGCAGTCCAATGTGGAGAAAACCATGTCGCACCATTAACGAAGAGTCTGTCCATGATCTTGCAAGGACCAGGAGGAGCGGTATTTCTCCCACGCCTCGTACTTGGCAGTCTCCAAAGCAACCAAATTCGTCAGTACTTTGAAACGCATGACAACTATCTTAAGTCGCTGCGCAGCATTACTTTGAGTCCCCTGGTGACAAATCTTGATACGATTCGGAAGGAGCATCTTCCGAACGGGGGAGATCATTGAAAGATCCACAAGAGAATGGGCCACTCAATTAAAATTACCATCCGGCGATTTGGCTAGATGTGACATCGTTAATGGGGGCAGAGACCGAATCACGCGGCTTCTGGTTCCTCGTCATCTTTACTCGGCAGTATTGGAGGAAGTATCACACTATAAGCTACGACTCAATCCAATGGAGAGACGAGAAGCTCGATTCCGAGACAGCATACCGGGTCTTCCCGAGATCATTCAGATAGACATCTCGGTCCAACAATCGCTGGCGTATTTAGATACGATGACAAAAGAGGAGATTTGGAAACCGCCAGTTTCCTCTGATTCCGATTCGACACATCCAGGACATTCTGCGAATCAAACACTGGGAGGCGAGAACGCATGGCACCGCCAGGGAAGAGGAGGCTCATCCCTCGCATCGAACTTATCCAACCCATCTGGCACCACTGAACATTTTCCCCCCCCCCTTCAAGGCAAACGACCTGCAGTAGCTGCCAAACAGAAAGCGGCAGCATCCGAAGAAGCAACGGGATCGACTCACTCAGCGATGACCCCTTCTCTTGCGTCGTTAAACATTCAACGATACAATACTCTGGAAGCGCAAATCAAGAAACAGCAAGATGCTTTGGACCAGGGACTTCGGCACTCCGCAGAAAGGTTCACCAAAATGGAGAAACAGCTGGAGCAGCTCCGTCGTCTGGACGAACTAGAATCCAAAATGCTCACCTCCATGGAGTACCATGTTGCAACCAACACAACGTTGGGTTTACTAACTCGACAAATTGACACCATGATGAAGATGATGACTATAACGACTCAAGTTACACAGGACGATGCGTTTCTTAAGCACGCAAGGGCGGCTCTTCCAAGCGAGAGTGTAAGAAAATCCAAATTCCAGCACGTAGATACGGGTCAAGAAATGCTGGACCAGAAAGAGTGTACAACTTCAGGCTTCACCTCGACGCAGATGGTGTCCAGCGACATTACTCACCACTCACAATCTCCACAAAAGAAGAAACAGAAACCAGAGAAGGAAACACCGAATCAACAGCACAATCTGCCTTGCGCGACAAATGTGGAGGGAGCAGAGACCGAGGATGAAACGATGATCAGCGAGGGTCAAGAGATGACAGATTTTCCAACGACACAAGAGAACATGGCACTCATAGAATTTTCATCCCAAACGAACGAAGAAGCACGACGCCAGCCGATAGACACCAATACCACACCGCGAGTCCTCCGACAACCTGAGTTCAGTGCAGCAACACAACGGACAGGAGTATATCCCATTTTTCATTCACGCGACGCCCCAACCGATCTGGACGATCAATACAACAAACCCCTCGATCCAGACGGTGGCGACCCCGATTAATGGCGACGCCAAGCACTCAGTTTGCTTTGTTGCTCAGCGCGCAAGAGCAACAACGCGGGACAGATCGAGGCAATTCAGACGAGGCAATAACCCCTGTGAGAAGGGGCAGGTATTCGAGATTGGGACCTGATCGTCATCCACCGTTACCGAACCTCACTTCAATCCTGTTGGTGCAGAAATTCCGTCCAGGTCGGTTGCAATATAGACGACAAACCGATACGAAAGCTCTTCAGTCGTATGGAGATGCCCCTATATACAAGGATCCAGGATCGATTCGGATATTTTTACAGAATGTGAAAGGGCTGACGTACTCAACAGGAGTGGAGGATTACAAATATTATCTGTCACAAATGGCGGCATACTCAGTGGACTGTTTTGGGTTGGTAGAAACTAATACAGCGTGGCAACAATATTACTTGCAATTGCAATACAGAGAGTGCGTTCAAAGGCAATTTCGGATCGGAAAAACAGTATTCGGGTTCCCGAGTCAAGAGGTGGATCCTTGCTCAGCAAACGAGACGTTTCAGGCGGGGGGGTGTTTAACAACAGTTCAAGGGCGAGCAGCAACGACAGTACAAAGTCACGGCATTGTCGATCCAACTGGATTGGGTCGATGGAGCGGGGTTACTCTCGAAGGCAAAGGTGGCAACGTTCTATCAATCGTCACGGCTTATCGAGTATGCGAGGGGTCAGTCAGACAAGCACCAATTGGAAGCGCTCTTGTAAGAGAGCATGAGTTTTATCGGAACAAGGGTGAGAAGTCGCCGCAACCTCGTCAACGGTTTCTATCAGAGCTTCGACGGATTATCGAACAATTACAAAACAGAGGACATGCGATTCTCGTTATGTTAGATGCGAACGGAACTCTCGCGCATGATAAGGCACTCCAGGATTTTCGAGACTTTTCAGGACTTGTTGATCTCCATAGAGCGGATCCTGCACCTTCCACTTACATCGGATCGAATAATCGACGAATCGACTATATGCTTGGATGTCACAGAGTGGCTGAGGCAGTCTCCAGGCAAGGAAGTCTGGCTTACAACGAGGGACCACAATCTGACCATCGCGGACTCTTTGTTGATTTGGATCTAGAACGGCTTTTGGGAACCAAGTTGAAGAATTCTATGGAGCGCCCGAGCACCCGCCGGTTGATCAGCGGAAACCCAGCACTGGTCGCATCATATTTAGAAGGAATGCGAGGCTACTATAAGGACCATAGGATGGTAGAACGCATTTCGAAGCTTTACGAGACGCACGAAACTTTGACAACCCACCAAGTACGACAGCAATTGACAGCATGGGACAATGATCAGGGCCGCGCCATGAGACACGCAGAGACGCACCTATCGGCTCCTGCGCGACAATATCAGTGGTCGCCCAAACTTCGGAATTCAGGAGTGATTTTCCGCTACTGGAAACTAAGGTTACGGGAGATGAAGTACGCTGAAGAGTACGGTGACACATTCAATCGGTGGGAGGACAAGATCAAGGAATATGATGCCACATTTGAGTTACCGGAGAAAGGAAAGCGGTTACCCCTTGCGGACATCCGAGCTCGTCTAAACTCGGCATCCAAACACCTGAAGAAAATACAGAAACAGGCGATGTCACATCGACAACAGAGTTTCCAGGATCTTCTATCTACCTATGAGGACGATACGAATCCACGAACGTGCAAAGAATCAAAGCGAAGAGCTAAAATTGTCAAGCGTACTTTACTGAGTGAATCATGTCGTCGACTGTATAGCAACATTCGCAGCATCGTCAAGCCGGGGGAGTATGGTCCATTGAATACCATCAGGATACCAAGGGAGGCTAAGTCAACTGAAGGTGCGACACTACCAGGAAACGTTCATTCTATCTTACGCGAGGTCGATCAGTCTGAGCTAATATGGGATACAATTATAACACGAGAGGACATGGAACAACATTTGGTACATTTCAATCGCGAGGCCTTTCGCGCAGCGGCAACCTCTCCATGTGGTCATGGGATCATTCACGATGCGCTTACGTTCACAAGCTTGTCACCAGAAGCAGCAGATCTACTGACAGGGATAGTTCCCTCGGAATGGCACGGCGATGATCAACTACTGCGCGAGTTCCTTGCATCGTTTGTTATCCCAACCACAATCCATGACAAGGATCCGATCAATATCAGTATTTCCGGCGACGACATCAGCAAAGGGTTTAAGGGATGGAAGGAGACAACAAGCACCTCACCATCGGGGAGGCACCTGGGACACTACAAGGCACTTATCCAGGATCCGGTTATGCTGGACTGCTTAGCAAAATTTTTGGATATTGCAATCACTCGGGGTATCTCGATTCCACGCTGGCAAAATGCAGTGAACGTCATGATTGAAAAAGACAAAGGAGACCCGAAAATTAACAGACTCCGCATTATCCATCTCTTCGAAGCAGATTATAATTTGTTTCTGAAATTAATGTGGGGATCTCGCTTGGTCCGTCGAGCGGTGCATATGGATTTGCTTCACGATGGCCAACACGGATCAACGCCAGGAAAAACGACGATGGACCCCATCATGCTTACACAACTGACAGCGGACATGTGCCGACTACTCAAAATAAACTATGCTCGCTTTGACAACGACGCGTCAGCATGTTTTGATCGGATAATTGTGGCCTTGGGCATGCTAGCGGCGCGACGATGCGGTATGCCAGTTAGTGCCATTCGAGCGCATGCCAAGTCATTAGAACTCATGAAGTACATGGTTAAGACGGTTTATGGAGTCTCGGAGTCCTCGTATAAAGGCACACCATTTGAACCTCTCTTTGGGACTGGACAAGGGAGCGGTGCATCACCGGCGGTGTGGTTGACGCTTGTTGTTGTAATGCTGAACACACTTGAAAAGGTGAATCCTTCGCGTATGAGCTTCGCTTCTCCGGATGGACTGAATGTCCATTCCCGGCTGGTGGACGCGTTCGTTGATGATACGGCGTTGGGCCTCACAGATGATGGAAACGTTTCGTTCGACGAACTGGTACACCGACTGGAAGAGGTGGCACAAACATGGGAGAAAATACTTTCTTACTCCGGTGGAGCGCTGAATCTGTCGAAATGCTCGTGGTTCGTGATGTATTGGGACTGGAGGTCGGGAAGACCAGTCATACGTCCGAGTCCAGACGATTCCACGGCTCATGTTCATCTCAGTCAAGGCCAATCATCGATTAAGGTCCCTATAAAGAGACAGGCGCTTAACGAGTCTACTCGGCTTTTGGGCGTGTTCCAAAATCCACTTGGCGACTTCTCGCACCACATCCGAGTACTGAAGAAAAAAGCTGATGAGTATTCCCATCATATCAAGTCCCCGAGACTCTCGCCGAGCGATGTTAGAGTCTTTGTTCGTTCGATATATGAACCAGCGATGCGATATTCTTTGCCAGCGATCGCTATAGACGAAGAGGAGTTAGATTCCATTCAGACGAGCATTATTCCGGCGATTGTTCAGAAACTTGGCCTCAGCTCAAAGCTACCGACGGCGATAAGGTATGGTCCAATCTCTATGGGGGGGCTAGGTTTGATGGATATACGAACGGAGTGCGGCATTGAAATGATTAAGTACTTTCGACACCATGTTTACTGCAAGACTCAAGTGGGAGAGCTGTTAACCATCCAATTGAAGACGATGCAACTCGAAGCAGGGATTCCCCAACCATTATTGGAGTTTCCCGGACTCAAGATCTCGTATTTAACGCCGACATGGATTTCATCTCTACGCCAGTTCCTCTCGAACCATAATTTGACAGTGTCGGTTTCGGATGCCCTACAACTGGAGAAGAAGGGTAGTCATGATGAATTTGTGATGCAACCGTCGCGATTGGCTCAGTACACGGGCAGCCAACAAAGAGACATCAACTTGGTAAGAATATATCTTCAATGCACTACGATCTCTGAAATGCGAGATGTTCAGGATCCACGGAGTATTGCCAAGGAAGCGCTAGCGGGTGTACGTCACAGCAATTTTGCACCAAAACCGGGGTGGCCACGACAAGAAGAGCCAACGTCAACACAACGCCGTCTGTGGAAACGGTATCTCTCGTCTCAGTTTCTGCGATACGGGTCGCTCTGGAAACGTGTACCAAGTGACAGCCTGCGAGAGATAAAAGCGCGACTCAAGTCGCCTTCAGTCCCAATTGAAGGAAGCCGAGATCTAGCCTTAGCGGACATGATCACCCATCTTCCGCAAGGTCAAAGGCGCTTATTGACTCACATTAGTCAGCGAGTGGACGATTCGGCTGTGTGGAACGCCAGTCGATCGAAAAGGTAAATTAACGATAGCTTCGGATGGCGGTTTGAAAGACATCAGGGGGACCTTTGGGTGGACTATCAGCACGAGCGATAACACTGTTCTATTCGAAGGTGCAGGGCCGGTAGATGGACCTCGAGACGTGGCGAATTCCACGCGATGCGAGATCGCAGGGTTCGCAGCCCCGATGCTTCTACTTACACTGTTCGTACGACACTGGGGATTGAAATATAAGTGTAAGTTCCGATGGGTCTGCGACAGCAAAGCGGCCTTGGCCAACGTGACAAAACACACAAAAGTACACGAACCATGCAGACGTCAACCGGAGAACGCCGACTTCTTGTCGCAGATTCGATGTCTGAAGCGAGAGAGTCCGGTATTCGATCATCACAAAAGTGGATTAAAGGTCATCAGATAAGGAACTCCTCAGGTTCCCACTCACTTGATGTCAAGCGGAATAATCGGGCAGATGAATTGGCGACATGGTTCAGGGATCACCGGACAAGCGGTCAATCGCGTGAAAAGACTGATCACGTTCCGGAGGAAAGAGTGTCTGTGCGTATCAACGGGGTTCGGCAGGTCGGCCAAGTTGAGGCGTGTATCCGATTCCACATCAACGGCTACCATCTCCGAGCATACTTACAATCGAAACATAGGTGGTCCAACGAAGTGTGGAACACGCTTGATATTAAGGTGCTGGGCCAGTTTTGCAGATCGTTACTGCCATCGCAACAGGTGGCACAAACGAAACTGATGTATGACCAACGACATACAGGAGATCGTCGGAACCGAGTAGCCACTATCAAAGCCACATCCCTGAAGTTATGCCCATGCTGTCAACTCATTGACGAAACATCCGACCATGTCCTGCAATGCAAGGTGAATCCGGGCAGAACTCAGGCCATCAAAGTTTTTCGGAAATCAATGGATGCGATCGGAGCGACATCAGCCACTCGCACGTTGAAAAGCCAGCTTCTGTGTTGGATCAACGAAGAGCCAGGGACAGTGGACATGTCCATGGTACCCAAGGGCCATGTTCCCTATGTCGAACTCGCTCTCCATCAACAAACTCGCATCGGGTGGGCAGCTGCATCTCGCGGATTTTTCTCGGTTGCCTGGAGTGAACTGGCGTCGCAACCTGATGGAGACTCCGGCGTATACAATGAGAACAGAGGAGGTTATACAATGCGGAAGGTGCTTAAGGCTGTCCATACCCTGAGTACGCAGTTGTGGGCAGCTCGGAACCACCACCTACACTCAACGACGTCCGCCGTATGCAAGCAACTCCGGAACCCTGACTTGGAGGAAATTGCACAACTCCACGAACAAGCCCACATGGTCAACGCGGCCGATAGACATTTCTGCGAACGACCACTTGGTGACATAGTGAACGCGAACTCTTCAGTACGACGACGATGGTTGCATTACATGAGAAAGGCGAGAGCCCGATTTGAATTAGATGGTACTACCCAAACGAGGATGACAGAATTTTTCCGACACAAGTGATGACGAATATTGGAGACTTTGCTTTTCGCAAGACGTGAAGACACGATTGAAACATTAGTAGGTTCCGCGGATCTGTAAAAGGTTTGCCGTACCGGGGTACACACGTGGTTTTTGACAAAAGGACTGTGACGGTGTTAACCCTATAATTAGGTTATATATATGTACCAACTCTCTCAGTCCAGCAGTATGTAGTGCCTTCTTGAGCATCGCCTTCGGGGCATGGTGGTTGTGGAAGTACTTCACAACCTTCTTGCAATCGGCGACAAAGATAAGTAAGGGCTCGAATGGATACCCATCAGGATAATCAGCCTCGGGACGATTTGACTTTGTTTTTGTCGCGGCAAACACATCCTTTACAAGCAAGTGGAGACCGTGAGCAACACATCCTTGGAAGAACTTCGATGAGTGTTTTTCCTTTAAAAGCTTCCACGTCTTTTTGTTGGCTGCGGTGTTGTCCATTACCACTCCTGCAATCTTGCCTCGCGTCTGACCAATCACCCTATCAAGATCACCTGCCAAGTATTCGGAGGTATGGGATAGCTCTCCACTCTGAGTGGACTCCCAGGAAAAATGATATGTCGCCCGACACAAGCATGTAGTTTATCACACTCTCATTCCTTATGTTCGACCACGCATCAGAGATTACGCAGGCAAAATGATCTCTCTTCAGCCAGGCGTCCACCTTGGACTTGACTTTCTTGTGAACGCTCTGTAGTAGCCTGCCACTCAAATCCTTTCTTGATGGAAGCTTGACATCGGGGCGAAGCTTCTGCAATGATCGGAGCAAATGAGGCTCTTCCATCCTTGAAAACGGCATTGCACACATGTAGAAGTACATCGCAATTTCTTCTTGGAAGGCAGCCTGGTTGATTGGGGTAAGAGGTGGGATAAGGTAGTCATGCATTGTCCTAGTGGCTCCACTTGGCTTCTTACTGGCAGTGGTTGTGCTCGGTGTTCTTGTTGCAGCAGTAGCAGTAGTATACGCTGTTGACGCTCCTGGTGTTGACGTAGTATCAGGGGAAGCAAGAAGCATGTTCTTTGAAATTTGCAGTACCTTGTCGTTCTTCTTCCTGCCGTCATTCTTCAAAATCACCCAATGAGGGATGTCCGCATCGAAGAGTCCAGCAACACGCAGTGAATTCAAAAATGGTCTGCATCGGTTTAGATGGGCCTTCACCTTCTCAGACTTTCTATGGTGTCGGACCATTGTGCCACACTTCATACATTTCATTTCAATAACCAGATGCTGGCCATCCATTGTTGACAAGTACTTCCAACATTCATTAATTGCACGACCTCCAACTGTGACGTCTGTTCCAGCTGCTTGTCGTCCTCCTGTCGTGTTGGTGCTGGCCAGCAATGCAACCCTCTTTCCATCCTCGTCACCAGCACGAGCACTGCTGTGATCGTGCTCTTCTCCTTCATCAGAGGATGTTGAACGGTGACGTTGGACTCGTCCTTTCTTCTTGACACCAAGCAAGACAATGCTGGACGAGGACGACGAGGTGTTAGATGATCCTTCACCACCTTCTTCATCAGTTTCCATCATGACAACTCCTAAGCCATTGCCAGCGTCATGAACGACAGCACCGGGAGCGACAGCACGCTGCTGACCCCCGCCAAGAACGACATCATGCTCGGCATCAACAAAAGAATTGGCGGGATCCATACAAAATACAAACAATCGAACTCGAAACCGACTTACAATAAATGTCTGCGATTGTGGTAAAGAATAAATATGAGTAGTACCTCCACACACAAAAATGAAGATTGGCGAGCATTCTTATTGCATTGAGCGAGGATTTGCTAGTGCATGTGAGTAATGAATGCAATGTATCATCATTATCAGCCTCCATAGAGTACTAGGGCAGTAGGCATACTCAGAGCGTTACAATTGACGAACATCAAGGGCGCTGGTAGTACGTGATGACAAAACAAAACCTACATACAAGACCTATTGTGGCGATCGAATGAGCGATTTGCGATCTAGAGTTTAGAATTTAGAGCCTGAAAGTTGTACTGGGATGGAATGGCTGTTGTATGTTGTATGTTGTATGTTGTATGTTGTATGTGGGGCGTTGGCTGTTGGTACCAGGTACGAGTATTGTAGTCGGTGGTCGATGTGATATGATACAAGATACACAAGATTTCAAGATACGATACAATATATGCATTATGCATACAAGGCATACAAGGTGAACGCCTGAACGCCTCCCTAGAGGTACGAGGTCTGCTATTTATTTAGCAAAAACCACTTTGTAGCTCGAAAAGGAAAAACCACCAGAAACATTTGCAAAAGTGGTTTTTGGGTTTAAACCTGGTTTAAACCCAAAAACTACTTTTAGCAAAAACCACTCGGTGCCATCCCTGGAGCTGCGAGGTATACACTGCTTTAAAAGCCTATTTTGGACCATGCCACACACTTTTCCAAATGAGCGAGTAGAGCTTCTCTCTTTTTCTTCCTTTTTCTCCTTTTTTCTTCACGGAATTTTTTCCTTCTTCCTTTCTCTTCTTTTTTCTTCCAGATTTTTTCCTTTCTTCCTTTTACTTGCTTTTTCTTCCGGGGTTTCTATGAATGTATATAGACCTTGCATATGAATCGATGGACTTGTTTTGCTCATCACGTTTTCAATTTCGGTTGATGTCCAAGGTTATCACGTCATGGCACGCAGAAAAAAAGAAACGGTTTTGAAAAAAGTCCTTAAACATGAAAGAAAAACTAGTCCGCAAGCAAATATTCCGGGACCTCCTCGCCAAGCCGCTGCCTGCTTTCGACCCTCACCCCGTGTTTTGGACGAGTAATGGAGGAGTACCTGGTACAAGTTCAACGTACCGATTCTCAACGGAAATGAAGTATGTGAGTTACAGTGCAGAGTGCAGCCTTGAAGTTTTCACAGTCTGCTACCGGTACTGGTAGCAGGTGAAATGGTGAAATACACGATACAGTATACAGTGTATCGTATACGTAATTACAACGGCAGCGCGTACGGAAGTCATCTTGGCAATCTTGACATCGTGAATCGTGACTACGGTAGTACAGTACATAACAGTACAGTAATGGCCCGGATCAATCATACTCGTACAGTACAGCTGGTTTTCTGTTCTAAAATCCGGGCGCACGTCCCAGTATTAATTCTACGCTAGACCGATTTCACTGCCAATATGACGTCACGAGGGCGGGACTTTGTCGTGTTGGAAGCAAGGCTTCCACAATGAGATTTTCAAGCCGTCGTTTGCAACATTTCCATTCTAATCTATAGATTTACCTCCTGCAGTCACCTTCCTATGTAACTCAGTGAACCTACTGTTGGTGATAAATCTATAGATACAATGGTTGACAAAGGTAAATATGCTATTTTGACTGATGCCGTCATGCTACTTCGAACAGACATCACGTATGGTCCGAGATTGTCAAATTGCTGGCTTCCTGCATCAACTTGGGCTGAAGCTTTAGGGAGATTTGATGTCAATGCGTCCCTTGGCGTCATTGATGTAAGAAGGTTCAATACAGGGATGTCCAAGTCGGCTTCTTTCGGAGAATTGATGCACCGATTTGATGGATCAAACACAACAGGAGTGTTCAGAGTCACATACAAGAACACATTCTATTACTACTTCACAGAGAAATCAAGGCAGATACGGTACCCATGTCCACTTAACAGTGCATGGAACGAAAAAGTAATGGAAGCAGCCGCAAATGTGCTAGTCATTCCAAGCACAAGATCAAGACCCGCTCTCGACACAATGATAACTACACCTGTCAACACGGAGGCTACAACGGGAGGAAGGATCGGAGACATTGTTGAGCAATCACCGAGCAAACGAGCAAGGATAGGAGATACTGGTGCGGCCGCTGTAATGATTGCTGCTGATGCTTCTAGCTCAAGTTACTGGCCATGTAGCCCAGAGGCATACCGAGTGTTCAAACCACCAAAGAAACATGGGACAACGAATTGCGAGGATGGGAATGATACTGATTTCGATTCTGAAACTCCAATGGAAGCACTTCAGAGAAGGATTGTACTGCTTCAAAGCGTTCATGAGGAAGAAAATAATTGGAGGAATGTTGTGCAAGGTAGAGATATCGACAACGTGTGTACCAAAGCTGAGATATGCGCTGTCAGGCAAAGGGCGACGTTTCTTTGTTATGCGTACCGATTGGCTCTTGCAAAAATGAATGAATGGACGTGGCAAGACTGTTGCACTGAATCTTGTAAGGTATTGAACACTGTTGGTATGACGCAAGCAACCTTCTATAAAACCATCGCAAATTGGAACATTGTGTTCCGTAATTTTGAATGCTTCCCAAACCCAAACTTGTCTGTTCAGTGTGGAAACGACCTCTTCCTCGAGTTCTCGAAGTGTTTCCATGCGCAAAGGAGCAGATTGTTGCATTTGGCGTCGAGAACTTGTCACATCTTTCAATTGAAGCAGTCTATCAATTCGTTCATTCGTCTGTAATCCCAAGGCTGGCTGCGTTGTGGAAACGTGAATCGGTAGTAGACGAAGATACTGCAGAAACGTCAACATTGAGTACAAGTACTACAGCCATTAATCCTACTAGCAATCCTGTCGATGTCGATCAAGATGAGGATGATATTGCGCTATTCCTTCGCGCACATAGACTTAAAAACATGAGCTTCACAACAGCATGGCGCTGGATGCGATTACTCGGATTCAAGTATGATACGAGAAGGAAGAGCTTCTACGTCGATGGCCATGAACGTGAAGATGTTGTCGCACATCGAAATGCATTCTGCAAGAACTACCTTACCGTGCTTGAGCCACGTTGTCGGCGTTGGATTCAGCTTCCACTCAGTGAAGCTGCTACGATCAAGACCTTAGACACAGATTTCGGACATCATTACTATGATATTATATCTGATGAGACTCGGGTTGAGTTTCACGTTGACTATTGGAAGAATTGCATATCAAGAATCAAAAGGGAGAAGAGGCAGCGCGAGATGTTGAAGCAAAAACAAGCATACGAGTGTCATCATCAGTCAGGCCCTTGATGATTATTGGTCAAGATGAGTCTGTCTTCGCGCAGTATCTACTGTCCTCCAAACAATGGGTTGGGCCAAAGGACAAGTGCCACTTCTGCCCAAGTCGGAGGGCGATGGGTATATGCTTTCTGCGTTCGTGTCACGCGAATTCGGCTTTGGCAGGCAGATGACAGAGGATGAGTTACAAAGAGTGAATATGGCAAGGCAAACAGCAGCTCTCGGCGGTGGAAATTACCTCGATACAACAGCTGCGATGGAAATCTTGGGAACAACGAGGAAGCCGATTTTGTTGGAATCCCCCTTCGTAAAATACTTGTTCATCGGAATCAATAATCAGGGTTATTGGAATTCATACCACATGAGTCTTCAGCTTGAGGATGTGGTTGATTGCCTACGAATCCTATATCCAAGCTTCGATTTTGTATTTTTGTTCGATCATTCTCAGGGACACGCTCGCAAACGTGATGGTGCACTCAGTGCGATCAACATGCAAAAGAACTTTGGAGGATCAAAACAGCAGATGAGAGACACAGTCATAATGTCACAAGAGGGTTATCTGGGCACACACTCACCAACCCTGGGCATCGGAGACACACAGTCAATGGTATTCAATACTGACGACTGTGGCCCATGGTATTTGACACCAGAGCAACGTGACTTACAACGTCATGATCGAATAATGGGGAAAAGAAGCAAGCCAATTGAAAAAACAAAGAAGACCCTTCTTGAAGAGCTCAACGAAAAGGGTGTGACGCTCCAACAAAAACGCGGGTACACTAAAGCCGAACTTCAGGAATTGGCAAGAAACAATTCAATCGAAACTCACAAAGAAGTCGACAAAATCCTATCTGGATGGGAAGGAAAATCTAAAGGCATGCTACAAGTTCTGTGGGAAAGAGGACTGATTGATCCAAGTGAGTTAGATAAATACACTGTCGACGGAAAGAAAGACACAATTTCAGGGAAGATTGACTTACGGTATTCCCTACGCCATCTCATCGCAGAGTGTGCTGATTTCAAGGATGAGGAAACGGCACTTCAGTACCTTGGATCTCAGCTGGGCATCACGGTACTTCTAACACCAAAGTTCCATGCCGAATTAGCAGGGGGAAGGCATTGAATTTTGCTGGGGTCACGCAAAGGCTTTCTACCGACGGGTTCCTGTATCTCAAAAGAGGGGACGAGAGAATTTCAAACAACTTGTGAGAGATTCAACGTGTTCAATCAAGGAGTTGACCAAAGAAAGGATGGGAAAGTTTGCTTCGAGAGCACGCGCATATATTTGTACTTACCATCATCTTTTTGAGAGTCAGCAGAGAATGAGGCAGCAAGGTCGTACCCACAACTTCATCGCCACAAGTATAACAGAAGATCAAGGACTTCTGTACTCCGAAATCCAACGCCTGATGAAATTGTTCAAGTCTCACAGGTGTGCATTGGACTTCGATCGTGGCTTCGTCAACAGTGCACTCAAAGAAGCAAAGACAAGAAACGAGGAGG
The DNA here is from genome assembly GCA_022925895.1 of Fragilaria crotonensis. NCBI lineage: Eukaryota > Bacillariophyta > Fragilariophyceae > Fragilariales > Fragilariaceae > Fragilaria > Fragilaria crotonensis. Next base: position 54,741 of record JAKSYS010000134.1, read on the forward strand.
ACGAGGTGTGATCATCATGTCGACAGAGATGGATTTTTATGGTCGCAGGAGACAGCTGCTACTAAAACTTGATAAAGGATATGGAAATAATATGCGTGCATGGTACGAATTGTACACAACCTACGTTCGGACGCTTCAACGAAAAACCAGCTGTACATACTGTTCTCGGAGTTCTGTGCTCCACACTCCACAGTGATTGTGCGTAGTGTACAGTCCGTCGTACCTGGGACAAGGTACCGTACTGTGAATACACACAGTACACACAGTCCCGTGTCCCGAGAGGCAGGAAAAGATAAGTCTTCGAGGCGAGAGGACAGATCCGATAAAAGCCGTGGAGTTTCACATTTCGGGACCTCCGACCTCCGAGCGGCACATTTTGAAATTTGAGACTACTACGTCGTACGCGATTTGTCTGGGGAGCAACACGGCTTTTGGTGTGTGTACTCAATTTCTAAAGATTGGGATGTACGGGACTCTGCTGCATTGCTGCATACTGTACTCGAATCTCGAATTACTTCATTTTCTCACATCTATCATATGATCGCCCATCATTGACCATGTCTTCTCTCAGTCACCGCGCGGCGACTACTCCGTCGCTTTATCCTCCTCGTTCGTTTCAACCACGCGCTCCGTCGTCGTCATCGTCATCATCCGAGCGACGTGGCAACGGTGGAAGCGCATCCAACAACAGTAATGCCATTAACGGAACTCGCAACGGTACCAGCAGTAACAACCAGGCATTCTTTTCGAAACAATCCTTCATCATCTTGTCCATGGGAGTCATGTTCGGTTACGTCTTGCTGCCCATGATGTTGGTCCAAAATCTTGGATTTGATCATCTGTCACTCCCAGTGCAGCACAGCGAGCTCAAACCGTTGGAGATTCAATTGCAAGGAGTCAATGCCATTGCAGCTTTGAAGCCTGCCAATAAGGAATCCTTGTCTTCCAACCTACCTAGTAGAATTCTCTACAACGATGACGCTAAGCTTCAGAAGCAAATTGATGCCGCCCATCAAGAGGAAGAACCGGATTTAAAGGAAAGCGACACAGAACCCAATGCCGAGGAGGTGAAGGAAACGGCAGATATTTCTGAGTCATATGTAGAAAAGGCTGACGGGAAGAAAGGCATTGGTGCTATTCCTAAACAAGAAACAAAGATTTTGCGGTCGGGTCATTCTGGATTTGTCATCAAAGAGCATTTTGATGACGCCGAACAACGAATCTTGGAAGATCGACTCATTCTATCCAAGCAATCCATCCCAACTGCCACGTCCCCTAACATTATGCTAACCGAAACACTTCCTGATCATCAGCGCAAAAAGATTTTGGTCACTGGTGGAGCTGGATTCGTTGGATCGCATTTGGTGGACAAATTGATGATGGAGGGACATGAAGTTATTGTTGTGGATAATTTCTTTACTGGTCAAAAGAAGAACGTGGCGCACTGGTTGCAACATCCAAATTTTAGGTATGTCTTACGCTGGCTCTGGATCTGCTCACTTGCCTGCGTGCTTGGCTGCTGGATCGTTCTAACCTATCACGATAATCGTTTCTCAGTCTGGTCGTTCACGACGTCACCGAACCTCTCCAGCTGGAAGTTGACCAAATCTACCACTTAGCATGCCCTGCCTCCCCACCCCACTACCAGTACAACCCCGTCAAGACCATCAAAACCAGCACCATGGGCACCCTCAACATGCTGGGTCTTGCCAAACGTGTCCGAGCCCGCATGCTGCTGACATCGACATCTGAAATTTACGGCGACCCCCAAGTCCATCCTCAACATGAATCGTATTGGGGCAACGTCAACACGATCGGCCCTCGCTCCTGCTACGATGAAGGCAAACGCGTGGCAGAAACCATGATGTACTCGTATCGCAATCAGAACCAAGTCGAAGTCCGCGTGGCGCGCATCTTTAATACGTTTGGGCCTCGTATGCACCCCAACGATGGCCGAGTGGTGAGCAATTTTATCATCCAGGCGTTGCAAAACAAGAATATGACAATTTATGGTGAGGGAGATCAGACCAGATCCTTTCAGTACGTATCGGATTTGGTCGAAGGCCTTTATGCGCTCATGAATGGAGATTACGATTTGCCAGTCAATTTGGGCAATCCTGATGAATACACCGTCAAGTCATTTGCGGAATACATTAAGCAAATGACTACCAGCAAGAGCGAAATCATGTTTTTGCCAAAGAATCAAGATGACCCCTCCCAACGCCGACCGAATATTACGACAGCCAAGGAGCATTTGAATTGGGAACCCAAGGTCACGGTCGAAGAGGGATTGCGAAGCACCATTGCCTACTTTTCGCGTTTGTTGCAAGAGGCTGGCGAAATTATCCCCACAGGACCAGGGGCGGCCAAACCTGAAGCGTAAGGGAGGACGATACCGAAGAGAATTATTAGACGCTGATAGACGTGGCGCTGGGTCATTCCTGTGCAAGGCAAGACGACGAATGTATGAAAAAGATAAAGGTTAGTTTATGGCGTTGATTTTACCCTGAAGAGGAATCCTAGTTCACATTGGAATCGTGCGCTGTTTGTAGTACTCTAGAAGGCGCTCGTCCGCACAATGCAATCATAGAACTGCAGATAGTGTGCATCTTTGAGTTGTTTACGCATGTATGCATATAGAAATATCTGTCTTGAGTTGAGCAAACCCGACAACGGTAAACCTTCACACAACCTGGGAAAATGTTTTTCACACTTGATCGTCCTCGCAGGCCCCGCCTTCTGTTTGTTTAACGGATGACCAGGAATGCTGATCGATTGCGTCAACCAGAGGTTCGTCATCTATCCCTTTCCTGCCTTGTCGAGGAATCCACGATTTCGGGACTTCTAGCAGTGTCGTCCACCTGTGCCGTCGCAATCCCCGGCAAGTACTCTGCTGGTCTGTGTTGTTTCTTCGAAATGTGTAGATAATTGAGCGCAATGTCACTGAGTTCAATACAAACGGCCAGAACCACGACAAGAGTCCCTAAAATCCATCGTCCATAGGCAATGGTCGCACCCACCCCGGCCACCGTCCATAGACCAGCCGCCGACGTGAGGCCCCGAATATTGCCATTCATCTGAATGATGGCTCCTCCACCCAAAAATCCCACACCGGCCGCAATACCCGCCAGAATCCGATCTGGATTTTGGGCAATATACGTTGCATTCGTCTCTCGTGCCTTGGTATTCTGTTCCGACAGGGCCAAGACGGCCGTCACCACAAACAAACATGCGCCCGCTCCCACCATCATGTGTGTCCGAATCCCAGCCGACGAACGGTGACGTGATTCTCGATCCCAACCCACAATCCCACCCAAGGCGGCGGAACCCAATACTCGTGCCAGTGCCGTCCATTCGGTGACATTGGTATTCTTGTCAATGTTTGACATGTTTTGCGTGAATGGATGTGAGTGAGTGGAAGATCTTGTTCCACACAAAGAGTTTGGAGTGGCGGTGATATGATTTACACACCTACCCTAGGAACTACTGCCTAATATAGGCAAGGAGTGTAGAGTGAACAAGATGCGCAATTGCTATTCAATGGCACACATACACGAATTGACATCACTCTGAATTGCACCCTTCTCACATTCCTTTGTGCTTGATGTTCTGCAGGAATCCAAAAACGTTGTCAGAATCGGACCGTCAATCATTCGAAGGTCCAGTATCGTCGAATATGTCATACTAAAGTTCCATACTGTAATTCTTCATACATTGACGATTTTAAACAGAGGGAAGTCATCAGCGATCAACCATCGTATAGTCTTGTACGAGCTACGGTAGTACTGTACCACATTTGGTCAAATAACTACGCATACGAAGCGGTGCGCCCGTAATTATAACATTACAATGCTATTCTCAAGATGAGAGCATAAGAGGTACATGTATGGACCGATACTCTTGACAGAATGGCGTGGGAGGTAAAGGAACTTGTCATCTCTCTTTTCTTTCCAAACGACGATAAAATAGTCGAAATAAGAAGATCACATTATGAAGGCTCAGTTAATTCATGCAAACTACTTTTAGTTGTTTGTAAAATGATTGTACCTCTACTAGTACTCCGTGTACTAAGTTACTCAAGCGACGAATCCCAGTCCAAATGGGAATGCGTCGCAGAGGTTACGTCTTGAAAAGGACCACATACCACTGATGTAACTGCGAGTACACTTTCGTTGAATGGAATAGATCTGACAACTGCAACCAGCGCACCTGGTTCATGTCCATGGCAACTCAATAACGTGGCGCTCCTCGTGTGGTTACTGGTCAACAGAAATGTCGAGCTGTTACTCGAAATAATGATTCATACTTTGTCCCTGTCACTCTTTATTGAGGAATCCAGAATTTCGGGGCTTCTGACAGTACTTTCCACACCTACCGGCTCAGCACCAGGCGAAGTCTCGGTTGGTCGAAATGGTGCCTTCGATATCTTGAGGTAATTGAGCACAATATCACTGAGTTCAATACAAACCGTCAGAATCACGGCAAGAGACCCCAAAATCCATCTTCCATAGGCTATTGTCGCACCGATGCCCGCCACAGTCCAAAGACCAGCAGCTGTGGTGAGGCCCCGAATGGTGCCGTTCGTCTTGATAATGACACCTCCACCCAGAAATCCCACACCTGTCGCAATGCCTGCCAAAATACGATCTGGATTTGCCGCAAGATACGGTAGATTCGCCTCTTTTGCCTTGGCATTCTGTTCCGCAAAGGCCAAGACGGCCGTCACCACAAACAGACATGCGCCCGCTCCGACCATCATGTGTGTCCGAATCCCTGCGGACGAACGGTGACGCGACTCCCGATCCCATCCCACAATCCCACCCAACACGGCCGAACCCAACACTCGCAATATCGCCGTCCATTCCGTCACATCGGCGTTACTGCTGCTGGACATGATGTGTGGTTGTGTGGACTTGTTCGACAAAGTGTCTGTGTTGTATTGATTTATACGGTATGTGCAGTTCGGTCGTTGGTGCTTTCTGACATGCTGAGAGTATTTCAGGGAGACTTTTACAGCGTGTTTTCGGAGTGTATCATACTTGTCCGAATTGATGTTACTTAATGAGCATCTGACTTGATTCTTGATTCTACGCTTCTCGTTTCTCATAGAGCCCTGGTAGTAGTACTGGAGTACATGGATGTCGTGTACTGATACATATAGAGGTGCCAAGAGTTACGAGTTACGAAGCGCCCTTTCCCTGCCACTTGGCACGTACCCAGTAGAGCTATACCAGTACTCCGTACTCCAGTAGATTACGATGTGCTGTGCGCGCGTACCTGCATTGGTCCTATGAAAACAGTTAAGTATATATATCACGTGAAAACGGAGTAAGAAATCTCCAGATTTCGGTGAACATATTCCGGGTAAGGCAGACAGTACAAAATGTACGTTGCACCGCCTTCGAATTTTCTCGACATGATTTTTGAGACGACGTCTACTGTAATCACGCATACAGAAGTTCGAGCACAAAATAACGTCTTTGTTGACCCAAGGGAACCTGTTAGAATCTGGAGAGGGTTGTTACTGACGACTGTCAACTGTCGTCCTGTTAATCCATCGCACACCCACAGCACAACCGAGCTGAGCAGGTCATTTGAAGGTGTGGTAAGCGTTGACAGACTGCAGCAAGAATGTCTAGCGAAATCCCAACAACAGATGAAAACGGCCAGGAAGTGGTCGACATTCACGACCCGAGGGATGCTGATGTACTTTGCGGAAGAGGTGGTGCTGCCCTTAGACATCCTGGCAACCAGACTTATCGCCGATTGGTGCACTTGAATAAGGGTTTGTACATTACCTGTCTTAAAGCTGAAAAATTGAAGATTTCGCGCAGTATTGTTACTGCAATTCGAGAACAAGATGGAAGATTTTTGGAGCGAAACACGAAGAAGGGCACGTGGTACGATATAGGCGACAAGAAAGCCATTGAAAAGACGTCCCAGGCCTTGAGAGAAGGACAGCCAAAGTTGCGGCAAAAAATTGTAGAACTTGGCGGTGGAGCCGCTGGCGCAGCAGCCCTGCTTGAAAACCAGTTTCCCGATGCCTCCTCCATGTACCAAATCTCGACTAATACGAACTCGCCACACCAGCAAACCTTGACCCAAGAGCAGCAGCAACAGCTGATAAATGAGCAGACCATATCCAACATGCAGCAGAGGATGATGGGTTCCATGCCTGACACGACGCCACAACAATTGAACCAAACCCGGAACGAGAACCAAAATTTCATGCACCAAGGCTTTCACCCTCAAATGTCGGATACGGAAACGGCAATTTCCACGATTCTCGAAGAGTCGGCTAACTTTCACGAATCGATCTCACAAATCAATGTAGAATTGCCGCAATCTGGAGATGCTGAGGCCGGACTCCACCAGAACTTATCCACATTCAGCCTCATGTCGGACTTTTCGAATTTCCGTGCGGCTGATTCAACAAGCCCCACGGATATCCCCCCTCCACCAAATTACCTATATTCGCCCAATAGTCTCATGTCTCCGGCAAGCTTTTCCTCTGGCATGTCTGCCGGAGTGCCACCCGGGGACCGTCGCAAGCATTTTGCTCGCATGAAGTATTCACGCCCTCCGAGCGGTCGATCCAACCCTACTGGAGCCCCTGGTGGAAACAATAATGGAAGCCATCGACAAATGTACTCGAGCAACAAACAGCTGTACGCATCCAATAAATCCCTTGATGGCATGCCGGACTTTTATCCCGTGGAATCAAATCAATCGCTCTATTCCACTGTATCGGCTATCGAGAATACTACCATGAATGGAACCGGCCCCGACGCTGTGGCCAGTGTCTTTGAATCTCGTCGATCCATCATGTCGGGAATGAGTAAGATTTCGGATCACAGTGATATGAACTCCATCTTTTCGGATTTATCGAAAAAGATTGGGAACGTTTCGACTCGATCCATCGCCATGTCGGAACTTTCGAACATGGACGATCGTATGGAGGATGTGGATCCAGAATGCATTCCAAGTTATTACTTTTGAAGCCTATCCATTCCATGTTCCGAATTGCGTCTTTAATTGTTTGAAACAAACCAGACTGCTGTCATATTAACTAGGAACGATGGAAGGGCGGGCAAGGAAAACATTGACGAGAAGAAGAAAAAACTCATCGTATAAATGTAACTTGTATCATGTGCAATTAGTAAGCTGCGCCGGTGATTAGATGGAGTTGCAAGATCTGAATGCGCCTCTTGTTATGTGACGATGTGAAGAATGCTAGTTTCTAGGTAGCCGTTCAGTATCAGACAACAACCCTACGATTACTATCAGCAACCTCGTAGTAATTGCAAAATTGTGCCACCCTTCCAGTATCAAACGATGTTCCGATTTCGCCCTTTTTCACCAGCCGCAGAAACAGGTTTCGTGAGAATCCGTCAACGAACAAGAGAACACCCGCCGCTGTATAGGCACGCAATTCATGGGCGAGAATGAAACAAAGAACCGTCAATATCTTGGCTATAATCTATAGAATGTATTGTGGGCCTACATGCCCGTCAGGCGGACTAACATTTATAATGCTTTCATAGATCATTGGTGGCATCACCAGCAACATTAGCTTATAGTCGGCCTATCCACTCATTTCCGTTTGCGACGCGACCTACCTCAATCAGAGACGGGATTCGTTCCATTGTTAGTTACCAAATGGCACTGATCAACTAATCTTTTTCAACGCAATGGCGTAATTGTGGAGCGATTGCTAAATACTTCCTGGTAAGTCGTACTGGCTTTGATCCTGCATCGCAGTGCGGAGCGGCATTGCGCTTGCGCTCCTATCGTACGGCCAACACGCCAACACCCAAAAATACTGTATAAACTTTTACTACTACGACCTGGTACCGTTATATCCCAGCATACGCTCGAGGACTGACCGTTCCTGTACATGGACTGGTACCATGTACTGGTACTGGTGTTCAGTTTTGCTTCCTGTAAAAGCACATGGTCATACAGCATACAGTACCTGGTACCAGTAGTGCCAGAAGAAAAACGTTCGATGCTCGGAGTCGAAGTGTGTCTTGTCACAAAAACCATGTGGTATGGGACTTAAGAATATGTGTCTTGGAACGGAGCTGCAAACACGAACTGTCCGTTCCTTCAACGGAATCCGAACTTCATATAGTCGAATTGTATATTCCCTAAATGGTTTATGTATCACTTCTTTTCGGCTAATTTTATGTGTGGATATTGGACATCGATCATAACCATGTGTTAAAAGGCGTATAGGATGTTTTCATCGAGCATGAGCACACATTTAAATGTAACGGTTTTCGGCGTGCTGTCGCCGCTTGCAAGACTTGATACATACGATATTCGCCATGACTTTGCAGTACTATCGCAGTTTTAAGACCGCACAGTAGTGATATCATCCTTCCAAAAAGAATGCAGCGATGACCCAATTACATGACATCTTGAAGCTGAGTAATATGGTGACAGTGCACCTGAAAGGCATCTGTTCATCTTCACAACGACTGCCAATGGCCGACTAAATTACTTGCACGCCAGTGAATTGGAAAATCTATGGTCTATATGGATCTATTTAAAAGGATGAGTTGAGTTGGTGATCATTGGGAGGAGTCGTCGTTGTTCGGTGTATTGTACCATGTACCAGGAAGTAGTATACAGATGGACTCGTTACAGACAAAAATGAGAAAGCGTAGCACCTGTCGTTCTCAGATGAGTCTTGCCTTCTTCACTGGCAAAGCCGCAACTCCTTCGTAGTGCAAGGTTCGCTTGTCACCGCATGAGTGTCGTTGCAAGCACTCTTGGAAGCATGGACTTGCTCGAAGTTCCTGTTCCATCTTCTCCATAAGCAATTGCTTCCTGTGCATGGCGATAGCATGTCGAAGTTGATTCTGAATGTCGTTAATTTCATCTCGAGAGTAATAAAGGGTGCTCTTGAGTCCAGAATCAAGTGGTTGGAATTCGTTGATTTCGACGTAAGGAGTGAAGCTTACTCGCTTTCGGTGGCGACCAGAGTCGATGCTTCGGCACAGTGAGAGACTCATTATTATTAGTGAGGATGGCAGATTTTATGTGATGTTTTTGTGCGGCAGGATTTGGGTAAATCTCCGAGTAGCCTCAAGTAGTTGTGAATCTTGTTGGTGGTTGCGAGCCAGCGCAAAAGTACCCCAACGGTGCCAATCGTGAAAGACGATGTCTCATGTGTCGGAGTCAAACAGGCCCTTTGTAGTTGCATGTCTGACGCTGGTGCTCGCTAGCTGAGTACTATCATTCCACGTGAGTTCTACTCACGAAAACGGTAACGGATTCAAATTGAAGTCAGTCGGACTGATGCATTGTACTAAATGGTACAAGTACTGCAGAACGTTGATATAGACGAAGACGATACGTGTAGCACGCGTACGCACTGTACTGAACCGGATGTTGATCTTGTTTTTTAATCGTTTGAACAGCTTGCAACAGAGTACTGGAGTACCATGTCTACACAACTTCGATGGTGTTCTCGTCAGACGCGACGTATCATGATTGCAATGTGCGACTGAAGTCCTTCATGTTCTGCGCACAGCGTACTTGTCCATCTAAGGCCGGTGCTTTCAGCCAACAAAACGTTTTCCCAAGACGAGCATGCACGTTTTGTCTTTGCGGAAACTCAAAAAATGGTCCTTGCAGTCATACTCCCTAGAATTAATTACAAAGCAGACGACTTGGACTGCTATTTATGTTTTACATATTGGCATGTATAAGAGTATTAGAAATTTGGCGTTGAATCGATTTCAGTACAAAAGATACTAAAGTTATCATGTGGTTCAGTAGAGCTTTATTGGCAGAATCTTCGACACATCATGCAAGTATCATACGTCGAAGAACAAAATTTCCGCCATGAGCAAATCCACAAAAAACCGGTCGAAACGGTCGACCAACATATCGGGCGGACTCCAAAAAGAGATACAGGCACTCATTGCGTATGCCTGCTATGATTCGCCTTCTCTGATCCGGCGAGGAGGGTCTCTGGGGGAGAGCGCGATCGAAAACAAGATGACTTCCATCTTCTATGGAGAAGGTGCAAATGGCGCCGACCCAAACTTGATCACGTACGACGATCAGTTTTTGCTCGGCTTGAACAAATTCAAGGGGCTCTACACGCAGTCGGTACATGCGGCCGCAGGAGGGCCAACTTCATCCACTGGAGAAGTGATTCTTTCGATTCCAGCTTTTTTACACCGCCACAAGAAGCTCTTTATCTACGTTGGTGAGGGTTCGATTGATAAGGCGATACTGTCGCAAAAGTCACTGCTTTCGGTTGGAGAGAAGATTTCGGGCCGCACGCTTCATCGCAATGCCAAGACGGTCTTGTGCAATTGCAAGAAGATGATGGCGATTGTAACGAGAAAAGGTTCGCCGTATAGAGATGGAAAGTTTCCATCCGGAACGAACTGGGAGGACTATATATTGTGGTGCCTCATCGAAATGGGCAAGGAATGCGATCGTGCGGAAGCGGAGAAGATAGATTCTGTTGTCGTCGACGCCACCAATAGAAACGTCGTCGAAGGGGAGAAGGCAAACGGACGAGCACGAGGAGGAGATGTTGGATTCTTGGGCGAGGACGACAACGAGCAGAATGATACACCAAGCATACTTGCCAACTCAAGCGAAGATTCAGACGAGGCGGACCGGTACCCAGATAAGACGTTCTTTCGGTGTGGTGTCGGCTTTCTTGCGTGGGCCCTATGGGGCACATACCAATCCACAATAGTGCTTGCATGCAATCAGATTCGTTCGGCGACCTCAAAAAAATGCGTCGGTCGGCAGAAACGTAGCGTCTCGTGCGCAGATGCGCAAGTTGATGATTGCAGAATGTGCGGCGAGTGTCGATAACCGTCGAGGAAGGAAGCGTCGCGTCACTGAGGATGAAGTGCTGCCTGTGCCTGCACCGTTAGTCGATTCGTCCAGCAAGTTGATTCTTGCCAAGACGTTGCAATATTTGAACGCCGATTCCTTGGAAAGGAAAGGCAGAAGAACGCACAATACATGATTAGAAGCGTTCGTGACAAGTTGACTGCGCGTCGTCGGAACGAGGATTCGATTCTGCGAGAGCTCGATCGATTTGCGAAACATAAGAAGAAGCCTGGTGAGGCTTTGATCAACAAACGTGATGCGCTTGAAATAGAAATCGCGTCCCTCGAAGAAAAGCTCGACGGGTTGCAAAGTGACGAATGTCGTCGACACAGCGACATGCTCAAGGAACGAAGCTTGGAGATTCTTGCAACGTCGTCTTCATCGGATGCGGCGACAACGATTGCTAGAAGTGATAACAACAATCAATCCTCCTCTGCGGATTCGGCCGATGACGATGAGGATGACGTTGTTGATGTAACTCCGGCGGCGGCCGCGGCGATGCATACGATCGTCAACGAAGGATGGTGTATTGAATGCAATACACCATCAAATCACTCGTGCCGCAAGTGCAAGAAGTGTGTTTGCTCGTTGCATCTAAGGGTGCCAAAACCAAGTCGGCTCTTGGATATGAAAAACCAATCATCTTTGATATGATATTTTTTTGCTCATAATGTTTACCTAAAATACAGGTAAAAACTTAGGACTAAAGAGCTTGTACATCATGTGTATGAAGTGGGTTTCCTCGTATTTCCTGAACTCGGAAATTTCTTTTTCCTGAATTTTTCATCTCTTGCATAGGATCTCGTACTTTGTATTCCTGAGCTCCAAAATTTCAAATCCTGAAATTCAATGACTCATTTTAACTAGCTTCCAAGTGGAATTCCTGAGCTTTGGGACTCGAAATATCTGAACTATACCACTTCTTCATTTGTGATCATGAATTTCAATTCCTGAATTTGACATCCGAAAAGAAGAAGGTTGCTGTGTAGTGTGTATGAAGTAATCACCACAGTAGTTCTGAGCTGACATTGTTCATATAATTGACATACATGTCACACATTTTAACTTTTGTTGGATATTAGTGTTAATGTGCCTATTCGTGTGGCTTTGATGAAGCATTCTACTATTCATACTAAGTGTCTGATCAATTCTAAACTGCCTCCACTTTCACTTCACTGTAGACAAGTTCAGAAGCAAGATGCCTGGAGTAGTTATCATCCTCCTCATCAGAGTTGTCGTCAAATACATCCATGCGCTTGTGTGGGCATTTCTTACCCTTGTCATCAAATTGTTTCCTGACCCCCTGGCCAGACTCCTTTTCCTTCTCGACAGAAACATTTTTAGTAGTTCCTGGTTGAATGTTTGGGCTGATTTCTTTCTATCATTCTTGATGGCCATGTATAATTCATCGTATTTCCTCATTCCAGCCTGTGACCAACCACAGCCTCCCCCATTATCATGAGCGAGCACCCTTGTTCCTGGAGAATGTGTAAGGTGGTGGCTGCAGAACATGAGAAAAGATTGGTCAGAATTTAGGATGTGGTTTTTTCATTTCACTTATCATAGTGTAACTTACGGGTAGGTTTTGTTGTCCTCATCTGTCAATGTACCGATTTGATGTTTCCAACAAGTGATAACAAAACAAGTCAGTTCCTTGTTGTTTGTTCTGTGACAAACCACTCGGATAAACTTACCATTTTCTCTGTCTTTACTAATTCGGCAAACCACCTCTTCCCATAGTTGATCAGGCACCGCAAAATGAATGCTTCATCACTTATGGACAGGATTTTCTTGCTCCATACTTTCCTGTCAGTTGTTGCACAGTGGTTCTCCATGTTGTTGATAATGTTATTCCAGTTGCTGCTGCCGAGTAAATGTCTATGATTTGGGCATTGTAGCAGATGTTATCCCTCATCTTGAGGAGGTAACTGGTTTCATCCTTGCATCCACTGTACAGGCTGTGTCCATACGTTCCTAAATGGGAAGTGAATCCTCTGAATGCAAGGTGTTTGATGTTGAAAGCAAGTGGGTGTGAGTATGCTCGGACTTGGCAAAGTTACATCCACTTCAAATCCTCACCTTTGAATTTCATTTGCATGTTTTTATTGCATTGTTCGAAGATCAGTGTGTGTTTTTACAAGTATTCTCCACATCCCAAGCCACCAGTTTTGGGTTCCTCGAATGTTTGTGTGCTTCATGATAAAGCCACAAAGTGTTTTCTCATCTTCACTGGAATGAGAATGATAGTCTTTTGATAGAACTTCCAAATAGAGAACACGTGTTTTTTCATGCAAGTCTTGATCATACTGATTTGATTCTCTTCTGAGATTTCCGTCATGCTCATGTCCATTAAGCTGCTTAGCCCTGGAACCGATGATGTTAGTTGGCTGTCACTTGATTCCCGACTTTAATAGTTGAAGGTAGGGATGGTGGATTTCTGTATGCATGCTTCCAATAGTTGAAGGTAGGGATGGTGGATTTCCGTATGCATGCCTCCATCCTTGTTTTGCATCCATTTTCTGTGGCACCAACTCCTCTTCCTCCTCGTTGTCACTTTGAATCAGATCATTGGGATCTGTGGTCACTTGTTGCACGCCTTTATGAACTCTCCTTTGTTTCCTAGAGCTGGGCTTTAAGGCAGTGATGCCTGCTGCTGTTTCCTGTGGCATTGATGCCATGGTCGTATTTGTGCTTGCTTGTTGTTGGAAAAACTTTTGATGGTGCACCAAATTTTGAACACTGGAAATCCTTTTTGTGGGATAGTATTTTGCGACCATTTGAATTTTGTACCAAGTACCAAGTTCGTAGGTAGGTTCTACACATTCATGCAGAGGTTTTGAATTTTGAATTCATACCACACCCCTTCATTTTTACATACACCAAAAATGTACCAAAAGTACATGTACAATTTGAATGCATGCTTTCCCAAAATTCTGTGCTGGTGTGCAGCAGTGCATGACATCTGAGATAAAACGGTACCAAGCCGCAGCCGGCCAAATTTTGCAGAGGCTTTGGCCGCAGCCGGCCGTATGCCAATATGTGAGCCTGGCCGTACCCGTCTGCAGTCCGACAGTCCCTGCCCGCACAGGGCCGCAGCCGGACTGTCCCTGCCCGTTCCCGGACCCGGCCGCAGTCGTAAGGAAGTACAGTACATAGTACAAACATAGTACACAGTACTGTACTGACAGTACGTTGTCAGCAACCACCGTACCCGTGAAAAATGACAGGTGATCCGCCCTTTACCCGCGATTGGCCGAAAAGTGATAGGAATCGACCGGGACAGAAATACATGGACCGCAGCCGCCCAAAATCACGGCTGGCCCGCGGTTTCCGGCCGGCTAACGGGCCCCAAGGTCATGCACTGGTGTGCAGTGAATCTGTGCCCTGTCATCTTTTGACATCTCATTTTCACTTCACTCGTCCTCTTCAAAATGTTGTCCTCAAAGGCACCCCTGCTCTTCTGTTAAAACCCCTTCTGCCTGAAGAAGTTCAACAAGAAACCATTTTCCAATCAAGCAGCATATACACAGCATATTGATAGAAACATTGCGTGCTATAATTTCATTGTGAAGAAATCACACCTTGCAGCAACACATGGTGCGTCTGTTTCACACCGTTGCCGTCTTCATGAGGATGGGAATGTCACATGCACAAGTAACAAAAGGCCTGCCCTTTTAAGGCGACATTTGGTGAATGATCCCTGCATGGATTTTGTTGGCACAGACAACCTTCTGCAGTACAACCTTCTGTAGTCTCCGGCTGGCAATGGTGTGGAAGTTGAAAGCACTTCTTGTGAGGATATTGAGGATTGCAACAAAAGTGATGATTTGTCCGTGTTAAGTGATGACCCAAACATTCTTACCTGTACCAGCAATTCTGCACTTGATGAAGATGTGGAAGCCCCATCATTTTGTTCCAACTTCATGTATACTACCAATCAGAAACGCACTGTTTCTCTCCTCAAGATCCTGGACCATGCCAACGCACCCAACTACACTTTTGGCACGCTCTGCATCTGCTGATAATTATTCTTACAACCCAGTGGGTGGACTCTCACGTGCCAAAAGCGTTCATGCCTAATCAACTCAGTTTGTAATGGGAAGAAACTGCTTCCCTTTGTACAAAGAGTGGATGTAGATCATGGCTCTCCATCTGATGTGATAGGAGGAGTGGTGTTGGCATCAGCGACAACACTTTTATCACACAGGGCCCATGATGACCTTACTCGACAAAGCTTAAGGTGGCAAGCGAGCATCATTCACTTCTTCTGACAGAGATTGTATACTAGTACACTCTGAAAAGAGCAAAACCAAGAAGCCATGGGCACAATGCGGACTCATGCAGACGCTTCCAAGCGTGAAGTGCGAAGACAACTCATCAACATTTACAAAATTCATTTGCAGAAGTTACTCCATCAAGATATTGGCAATCATGATCAGCACACGTAAGCTGTCACAAAGAATTGGTTCTCAGCCAATGCTTCCATTTTCCGTGAAAGCTACCGGAGGATTAAGCAGCGCACACTGAGTAGTATGCGATCCATTTGAGATTATTTCAACAACAGTGAATTTGGCTTTGGCCACAAGTTCCATCAGACAGATCTTTGCGAGGGCTACTACACCTCCCAGTGTGGAGCCCGTCTGTGTGAGTCAAATGCCCCTTTGTCATAGGCACGTAAAATAGATTTGGTTTTTTGCTGGCATGGATTGGGAGAGGAAGTGGCATCAGTACAGTCATAGCTTGAGGAGCTTTGCAATCATCCGGTTCCCCTCCACCTTTTTTGATGCTTTGTTGCCTACTGGAATAAACGTGTATGAATTGTTTGTTGGCTGTTTTTCCTGGGCAGGGCAGGGGATGAATTTACACCACATTCATAGCAGCTGCTGGTTTGCGAGAGACTTGGGACAGTGATGGATTGTGCAACATTTTGCTGGTTTAAATAAGAATGATCTTGCAACTGGCTTGTGTGTATACAACTCTTGAGCATGCAAACAGACAACTGACAAACAGGACCTATACCGGTAGATCAACCTGGTTTGATTCACTCATATCAATGAGAATCTCTCGCAGGTGACCGAATATAGATTCTGAAAGTCTGATTGCCTTACATGCTCAATCGAAGCACACAAACAGAAGAAGCCCATTTTCCATCAAAGCACAACAAAATGAGGCACTCAACATTCATTGTCACAAGCAGCCGCCTAAAAGAAAAAGCAGAACAAAGGCGGGACAATGTGAGATTGAATGCAAAACAACAACAAGAAAGAACAATAGTACCAGCCTGCCTGTAAGCAATACAATGAAGCAGCAGCATACTGCTGCCAGCCTACTGTAGAAGTACATCGGGATGAAGGTGCCACGACAGGACAAGAACAATGACGTATCTTTGTCTTCAACTGGACGGGAACATCAGCAGCTGCACTAGTACTGGTGTACAATGCCATCACCACAGTACTGTACAATTCAGCAGTGTCATAGTGGAGTAGAGGGGAGATCAGTAGAAGTACTACTGGTCTACCGTAGCCTCAGGCTACTCCGAATACTGCAGTCCATTGTCATGAGTACTGTAGGTAACACAGTACTGTACAATGCAGCAGTATCACAGTGGAGGAGTGTACTGGAGTACTGGAGTACTGGAGTACATGAGTAGTAGTACTGCTGGTTCACCGTAGCCTCAAAGATACTCCAAGTACTACAGTACTGCGGTCGGTGATCGGTGATACCGAAATGAGTACTGTACGTAGGAGGCAGTACCCACACAACAGGAGCACCTCAAAAACTCATCATGAGTGTTGATTGATTGAACAAATCAATCAACACTCAAACAATCAGCAGGAACAACTCACCAACGAGGAGAGCAAAGTGTGCTTGGTGGGAAGAGGAAGAAGGGGCGAAGGTGCCAAAGAATGGAGTATTCAATTGGGGGTGACAGCAAGTGGTGGAGTTCACAAAACAACGAACGAATTGATGTGATACTTCGTACAAAAATTCGCAGGTAGGGTTCTACGAAGCGCAATACCATGGCTGCATACGTTTGCATTTTCGAAGCCAGTAGAAACGTACAGCATGCACTGGTATTGGTGATGAAAGAATAAATCTGTGTATATGACATATTCCACCTACAATACCTTTTTTACGTAAGATCTACAGCGTAGTATCATGTTCTCTCTACGAACAAACCAGAAGTATGCATACTTGTAGTACTATGCATAGTACAATGTACATGCACCTGGTACGGAATGCCGTTCTTCGGATCGCTCTCGCATGCGCAAGAACGGTGTAAAACGCGCAGACACTTGGCATCATTTGTCATACGAGTAGCTATGCAGTACGCAATACACCACCTTACCATGTACATGAAGCACCGTACCAGTACAACACTCCGTACACGACACCATAAACCGCGCCATATCATACCGTATGCCACCATACCATACGCATACTGCACCATCGACAGTACACTACCAGTACACAAGAACTGTAGTTCACAATACGACGTACAGTACTCGGAGTACCACCATAAAAACTGACCGTATTGCACCAGAAAAGATAGTAGGACTAGTAGACTGTATTCCAGTAAGACTCCGTACCACAAACAACACACAACGCACAACAACGTACGGTACTATGAATGAACCATACCAGGGCTTGTAGTACGCCACTACGCCACTAAATGCTGATACACAAAACCATGCAGCACACCATACGATACACCGCAACGCCTGGTGCCATGCACAACAAGCATACAAAATACAACACAATACACCACCATCCTTCATACTCCGGAGTTCGGAGTACTTGTATATCATACATAGAGTACTACTACTTGTACCATATAACCCAGTGAGCGATAGACGCGACAAACCATACTACCATACTTCGTGGTAGAACGTAGACCGTCTACAGTAGACCATGAAATGTGCACCATGCTTGTAAACAATAGAAGACCGAATATTGCACCGAATACCGTATGCCAGAAACTGTAAAAGCTGTATTACTGTACTCGTATACTGTATGGCGCACAGAAGCAACACTCCGTACACAATACACAATCTACAATACACCATGCTCCAGTACATCGTAAACAGCGCATACAGTACCAGCATTTTTATTGATGTCGAAATTATGAAGAAAAAAGCTCAGGAATAATACTGCAGTAGTTCAGGAGTGCAAAATTTTCTTCATAAAAATGAGGAAACTGCAAACTTCCAAATCCTGAACTAAATAAGTAAACCTGAACAAAACTTCAGGAATCCTGAACTACATTTGGGAATCCTGAAATTTTTCCAATACATATGAGAAAAAATTCTTGTATCAACTATGGTACTTAGTTTTGGCACCCTTAGATGTGTGTTGTGGTCAGCGAGAGCTCGAAAATGTTTGGTGGTGCAACGCGTGTTTTAGCACGCAAACTGTTGTGAATCAACAATTGATTCGCGATGGCAACTACGATTCTGACGAGGAGGACAATTGACGATAGTACTACTACTAGATAGCAATGAAATTAGTAAATATATTACGTAATTGATTAGATGTACTACCCAGGAAGGATAGGAACTGGCTTCGTATTTTTTGCGAAGCGCTTCGGCCACTTCAACTTGTCCTCATGAAAGGCGATGTTGAAATTCTCAATCAACATCGCCCTGAATCGATTAAATTCAATCGACTTCACGCTTGTTCCCGATCGAATCAAGTGAGCATCATTATCTAGTATGTCGCCGTCGTCGTCGTCATCGTCGTCGTCACAATCACGTGCATCATCCTCGTGATTCGCCTGAAATCCGAATCGCGAACTATCGAACGTTCGCAATCTATGACCTTCATTCCCAATAGGATCTACAAGACGTCGAATAGCAGCAGGGATATCCTCGTCTTGGAATTCTCCATCGTCGTTCTCGTAGCTTGATGGGACACCATCGTCCCATTTGTGCGACAATCCGTCGACATCCAACAAGTGGTTGTGCAAAGCACAGCAAGTCATCCATATGTTGTCGCTTGCTTCAGTATTGTGGACGCGAATGCCCGTCTTTAGTATCCTCCAACGACCTTTTAGGATGCCAAACGTGCACTCTACGTCTTTTCTAAGTGCTTCTAGCCACTGGGAGAAGCGTAGCTCCGATCGATTGCACGTGTCTTTCATTGGAGGAATCGTCGTCGGCCATCGGAGGTACCCATTGTCGACGATGACGTATGCACCCTTGATCGTCACGTCCTCTACTTCGTCCTCGCCAGTTGTCACAGTACCAGTATCGTCCTTTCTTCCCTTTTCAACGTGAAATCAACCATCTCATCGAAAGCACCATCCGTAGATCGGACATGAACGAATCGAAACGAATGAGAGCCTTGTCGTTCCACCTCCCTGGGTGGCCTGTGGTAGTATGTAGTATCTGGCGGCGATGATTGACCGTCAGATTATACGTCCTGTTGTTGCATCTGACCCCATTTTGTAGCCAATGTGCGCTTGTCGAAACGCAGCAGTGACCTTGTCCAACGGAATGTGCGTCGCGTCAGTACTCGATACATCCAGGAAACCCGGCCACCGCATACTGGACTCGCAACCGCAAGTCGGCCGTACTCTGAGGCATTTGCGGCGAGGTACAAAAATTTCGCACCATACGTCGTGAAAGCGTGAAAAAACAGCGATGGACATCGCGACTTACTTTGGTGGCCTCTTCGATGTCATCAAAGTCCACCCCTGCCCAAGTACGAAGTGAGCCTAAAAGGAGAAGTTCAAGGCGAAACTTTCTTGTTGTTTTGCCTTCCAGTGAAGCCATGATCGGCTTCTGTCCGCCATCGGTCAAACAAGCCATCGCAATCGTCACCACAAACCCATTCTAACACCTGTATGTATGACACATACGGCAACCTGAACCTCTGTCGGAAAACCTTATTCCAAAAGGGCAGTCCGGTTCAGGATTCTCACGTAGTCAATCCACCAGCTGCTCATTTGGGGCACACTCTACTCATTTTCCAGTGGTTGGGTCGCAATACCACTGCCTCTTCATCTTCGTCTTTTTTCCGGCGACCGAAATCTCTCACGATGACGCCTGAGGTCTATCGCGTCAAATTCTTTCTGTTCCTTGTCCTCAAGCTCAACCATACCCATCATCGTTAGCAGAACGTTTCTTTTCCTCTCATCTGCTGCCTGCTGTGCCATGTATTCTTCAAGCTTGTCGTCGTCGACCGCGCCATCATCATCGATACAATCGTCCTCATTGCCCAAATATCCATCTTCATCCAATAAACCTTCATAGAACGCGTTCAGAGCATCATTAGTATCCATCCTTCTATGTGGGTTGATGCTATGTTTATAGATGCAATATGATGAAGTCGCCGCCAATGCCGTTGTCATTGGAAGGTTGCAATTCTACAAAACATCATCCGATGCATCTCGAAAACCCTATTAAGGAATACTTCAGTGATGGGGTTTGTAAAAAATCCGGCTGTTCACAAACGCTCGAAAACGGTTTGTTAAAAACCCGGATGCACAAAGCGATCAAGCCCGTTTGCGAGGACTTTTTGTGGCTGCAAGGACGATATTTTCACAGAATAGACTACTACGGTTTGTTTTGCGAGACATTTTGTTGGCTGAAAGCACCGGCCTAAGATTTACTGTAGTGGTTGCTAACGCGTTCTCCACTACCGATACACCAGTTCCACAATACCGGTAGAAGGCGAAGCACGACAAAATTTATGAAGCCTCAGACATGCGACACGTGACAACAAACGATGGTTTCGTGACAATCAATGTGAAGCCGTGAAGCCGCCATCAATGAGTATGAACGAATTTGACACCCACTCTGGGTGATGTGTGAGGGTAGCAAGATGCACTCCGTAGTACTACACTATTCCATCATGACGAATGAATACCATTGTCAGTGCAATGCAGATATCACGAGGTGTCGTCGACGATTAAGCTTCGCATTGTTTCCCTTGTTGGCTACTCCGAGTAGATTTTTCTGGCGTACAGGCGTTATGGGGCAGCGGTGGGTAATGGGTGGGGTGACGTGCCCTATGGACACTCGACATGGCATTTGATGCATTCTTCCTTCAATGCTTTATTAGAGCACAGACTACAAGGTACCATGATTCATGATTACCCTCCGAAAAGGGAGGGTTCGCATGACCCAGCGAGGAACAAAGACTAACCTCCAAGGAACAAAGACCAACCTCCAGGACTTAGCACATGACAGCTAAAAGTGAAAATGCGAACTGTGGTGCCACAGGGTGCACAAGAATGCAATCTGATGTCAGCTTTCCCGAACCCAATCTTGAGAGTGATTGCTGTATCCTATATCTTGTATCCCGCGACGTAAAAAAATCTTTCGAGCTCTACAAATGGTTCTCATTTTCAACGACGCTATAAAACTCACTCCGAGAAGAACGATCAACACCGATCCACTGCAATCATGGTTGAACTCGCTATCCACAGCAAGGCTTTCAACGTAGCCCGCCGCCTAACGGCACAGAATGATTTCGATATCATGCGTAAGTAGTGGCGAGAGAGGAGTACATGGCCATTCCACAAACAGTGAGGAACGGCATGAGAAATTGGAAGGTTGTCAAATCTAACGTTGTCTCTCTTGCTACTTGTGTTTGGCTGGATTGTCAGACTCGTGTGTCGAGGAAACAGTAGGTACGTAAAAAGGGAAATGTCACATAGGCTCGGACCCGAGGAAATCACATTGATGTATTCAACTTTTTGTCTCTTTGCACTTTGCTCCTATGCACCATGTCGCTTTGCTCCGCATACAACTTGTCAATTGTCCAAAACGTTCTGCTGGAAACTCTCTCTTTAACTATAATTTCACAAACATAAACAGACGACACCATGTCCACGACACCACCTCGCAAATTCGACTATCTCTCGTGTGCGGAGCTTGCATCCCATCTTACCAAGACGAAACAGGTGCCACCAGAATGCAGCAAATTCACTGACATTGTGAGTTCGATTCGTCGTCGTGAGACGGATTCGACCAACGGGACCGAGATCTTGAGTTGAACCCCCACATTATGTTGGTGAACGATGAAAGACAAACGTTGGAATATATTTACTTTTGAGTATAGATGGTGATTAAGTTAGCCAGCGACACTCTGAGCACATATCACAGATACGAGATACGTAATTCGATGTGTGCCTATTCTGACGTTTCCTGGAGACTCGTGTTACAAGGTGAAGGGAAAGTTGAAATGACGTACAAGATACATACTAGAAATAAGAAGGTGAAGCGAAAGTTGAAATCATATATAAGATACATACTAGAAGTATAGTTAAAAGTCTATATGCAAATCAATGCA
Source organism: Fragilaria crotonensis (assembly GCA_022925895.1). Lineage (NCBI taxonomy): Eukaryota > Bacillariophyta > Fragilariophyceae > Fragilariales > Fragilariaceae > Fragilaria > Fragilaria crotonensis. Next base: position 76,911 of record JAKSYS010000134.1, read on the forward strand.
AGACTTCTGACGTATGGATGTAAGGTAGTACAGAGGAAACAGCGGCCACCAAGGCCTGACGTTCTTGTATCTCATCGCGTGAGTCGGCGATGACTAGTTGGGCGTGGCAGCGAGGAGAAAGTGTCATGGGAAGGGAACTCTAACTGGAGGGTGAGAACGCCTCCACCTTGGACTTGTTTGGCCATGGTTCGTGCCTTGGCGCGCACGTACGTGCGTATGTGATTGTTTGCCAAATTTAGATTTCTAACTAGACGGCATGACGATGCGTCCCGCCCGTCCAGCACTTTTCTCCAAATCACCCTCAGTCAAAAGACCGGCCTTACGCGCCGCATATCCAATAACAACTCCTCGTTTCTTGGCGGACTGCACGTATGACTTGAAGTAACAACGGATGCGATCTCGGACAGTGACGAATGAGAAGGCTTCATCGTCAAAGACATATCCATGATCGGCAGCAAGTTCGAGAAGGCGTTCGGTAAGCTTGTTGTTGTACTGCTTCTGTTGGACGGTGTAGTTAAGAGCAGAGTGGCGTAGATATTCTTCTCTGTTGGCAATCAGAAAAGCTTCCAACTGTGAAGAGGCGAGCAATGAGATTTTGTTCGGCAGCAGCACGCAAAAGCGGTAACAGACAATACGTATTTCGTACTTACCTCAGGATAATTTTTCCAGGAAAACTTCTTGCGCAGAATGGTCTTGACCGGGCCATTAAGAGTGCCTTTAGCTTCAATCGACTTTTTGGTTGGCATTTCAGAGCGCTTATTCAATAGGAGAGCCTTGATTTTTGTTGCTCGCCGAGGATTCCTTCGGGAGACCGGAGAATTCAATGGAGAGACAACGACAGGCCCTTCCTCAGAGGACGTGGAGGAGGCGCAACTGAGCTCTCGAGAGGCATCCCCACATGGAGCAGCATCGCACATGTCAAGTGAGACAGCTCTGATCCGATTTAGCAATTGCATCGATGTTATCGTTGGTCTCGGCCGAGGTAAGGACTCGGAATCCATCGGTTTCTTTGCATGCCTGGAAAATAGGTTCTCGGTATCGACAAGGCTCAAAGGGGGTGGGTCTGGCATATCATCGTCCCAATCCACGCCTTCGGAATCGATCTCCTTCGAAACAATACCAGCAACAGAGAGGAGGAGAGCAGCGCACTGAACCTCCGTTGGCTCTTTCAGGGTATTCTCGGTGCACCGGAAAATCTCGTTTACGTTTGACGAAAACGAGGTCTCAAGAGTGTCCATGAACCTAACCACGTTCTTGGATGCAATAGGAGTCACAAGGGCGGCGTCTGGGATTGTTTCAGAAGCTATCATGGCTTGTTATAGCTTGTTCGACCTTGCAAGAGTTGATCGGAGGGTCCAAATTGAAGTAAAAGAACAAATGCGAGCAACGTAGCCTTTGAACCAGGACCTCGCGTAGAATTGTTACGAACATAATTCTCATCGGGTTGGCATCAGTGTATGTACTGTTCTGTGTAGAGTTTGAAGGCAAGGTGCCAATCACATCAAATCGGCAGCTCCGCATTCTCTGGGACTTGGCTTGCCGTAGCACTCCGTGTCAATCCAATAGCCTGTGAGCGCTTCTTATTGAAGCGGAGCTGTTCTTTCGATTCCGATTCTGGTAGTGGAGTCCATGTTTTAGCTAAATATTTCGAATTTCGCGAGGACTGCTCGAGTCGTTGGTGCTCCGCCGTATGTTTCGCGTCAACCCCTTAGCGCACCTCTGGCTGTCAACACTTTCCGTTGTGGGTTCCAAAGTCCTATGTTACCAGCGCATGCCGTCAACTGGAATATGGAACAAGTCTACATGACATGCGTGCAGTACAGATGACGTGAGAAAGTACGACGCATCGTATGCCAATCGACTGACGTCGGCATTCGGGTTACAACGGATCGCATTGTTTCGACCTAAACTTCGCGGAGGAGTCATGAGGCATCCTGAACGTGAAACGTGAACTGAAGATTCCCTCCAATCGAAATGAAGTACTCCTTTGACGTCTGAAGTTCGAAACGGACTCGAGCATATTAAGAAACATAGAAACGAAACATCTAGAGTTGACGGCGTACGGACTCCTTCTGTTGAATCTCGGAATTTGTGACCATCATTCTCAGAATTACCTAAAATTTCGCGGCACACACGGCGGGCCGATCGGATCATTAGCCATCACCACTTTTCCAACGAACTTCCAGGATCAGGCTGCGACTCAAGGATTGTGTCGCCGTGTAAACCCTCGAGCCGATTATCCATTGATAGACTGCACCTGCACGTGAAGATGAAGGTTCTGTCCTCGAAATCATCGAGAGGCCTCGTTCTAGACGATGAATCGTTGCATAGTAGAAGATTCACTGCCGACGTTTCTCTGGAAGAAGCTGCTTCCCTTCTTCAACAAGTTGCCCATCTGGCATCAGCAGAAGTCAGCCACGATCTTGACTATGAGACAATTGAAAAATCGACGCGGCGATCCTTGTTCTCAAACTCCGTTTCCTCGTTAGAAACCAGCCCGGAGCAAGATTCACCTCAATTGTGCCCAACACGAATGAGGACCGTTTCAATATCTTCCCAGTCCGTTGACGCCTCATCTCCACTTTGTACATCAAAGTTGTTGGGTGCCGTTCCAGCTCCTCTTTCCCCGCCCCCCTTGACTCTCTTCTCGCCTTCACGCACGGTGACAAGTGTTGGGCCCCTGCATCATCCACTCTTGCACGCAATTTCGCCACCCCAGACTGCTTCCAAAAGGCCTCTCAGACTTCCAACGATATCCAATCTCGGACCAACACTGCGGCATGTGCAGCACGCTGTCTCTTCTTCTGAGTTAGATGCGCCTTCTTCAAGAAAGCAAAAGTATGTGGGGACTACTACACCTCACAAAGTGAGGGGAATTCTGCGCCACAAATTTTCGTGGAAGAAATATCCGGAGGTACGAATGCAAACATTCTTGATGGTCGTTGGATCGAGCAATATATATCTCACTGGAAAACACGTTCCTGACGTGCGCATGCGCACGTGTCTGTCTCTCTGTGTGTGTTTGCAATGTTTAGCTCGAAGACTTTCTCATTGAAAAGCGCGATGAATATCTCCGTCATTCGTCCCAGCACAACTATACGTCGACTCAGAAGGCATACAACAACACTCTGACGAATCTCTTGTTGGAACGTGCTGCAGCATTGGGATACATCTTTGAGCATTTCACATACGTTCAAGTTCGCGATCGGATCCGCTGTTACTACAAATCCTACATGCAATCACTCAAGAAGCGAACTTAGGCAGCAACATACGCTGCCTTACTGTCGTTCCTTGTATCATTATCTATATACTACATACCTCGAAAGCTGTTGTTGCTGTTGCTGCTCCATGTTGTTAATACACCAAGATTTCCTTTCTGAGAGGAGAGACAAGCAGCATTCGCTTTCGAAGTATTGGGAAGCAACAACAACGTTTCAGATCCACCTTCGCGCTACTCACACACTTGGAATCATGTACCTGCTGTGAGTGGCGGTTTCCATGTATTAGTACAATATACACCTACAATATAAAGTCCTCTTTATTTCACTTTACTACCGGTCGTACACTCCTCAACTTTATCTCGCATAGCCTCGGATGATTGTTGATAGTTCATGTTTACCTCGTTGGGTGCACAACTAACATTCATGTTGGGGAAGTGCCGCGTTTCGAGCACAGTACTGGAATACTACTACCGGTACCATGCCCTACGCGACCACAGCGTTGTGTGCATTGTTGTACCAAGTTCAGACGTGCTACAAATACCGCACTTTTGCTCGTGTTCGCGAATCATGACGCCGCGATCCGCGATGATACATACGATTCTACGGTAGTACTTTAGCGTCGGAGTAGTCTACTAGCCGCTCAACTAGAGTAGCAGTAGGCTACTCCGCGCGTAGTGAAGAAACTGCCGGTAGTACGGAGTAGCATGTATGTAGCGTACGCTGGGCATACATGTGAAAACAGTTTCCTTTCACGTTTCACAATCACGTGCAAAAAATATCCGTTCAAGCAAGCATCAGAGAGTAGCAGCTACAGTACTCTAGTACTGGTACCAGCATCTCTTTGACTGGTGCTACTACAGTAGCAGTACTTAGAGTACCTGGTACTTGTACTCCAGTATCTTCAACTTTGTGCACTATTGCTACGTGAGTACACTTTTGTTACTATATAACCTTTCCATGTATTACGCACAGGTATTTTCAACCTAAATTTGCCTCCAGGACAGGGGGCGACGACGGAAGAAAGATACGTTGGATGCATTCCTGCGGCGATCCCTATTGAAATCCATTCGGGAGGTATTTTCAACCTTAATTTGCTCCAGGAAAGGGGCAACGACGGAAGGAAGATTCGTTGGATGAATTCCTGCGGCGATCCCTATTGGTCGGCAGTCAGCAGCTTGGCTACTATCAGAACTCAATTTTCTGCATATAGTGTATTGTTAACAACGAGTACCTTGTCACATCGTTACAGTGCATTATATGTGGGTCACATTCTTCCGAATTGACTATTGTGTCGTTACAAGCAACCCGGTGGAGTTTTTTTATACTCCTACTACTCTCTACGAACGGTAGACTCCCGGTAGTACAAGCGATATGCGGATATGCGGCTTCCATGATTTTATGAATGCAGTGGGGATTGGTCTTGTGATATTCGGTACTGAAGTATGGTTGGTGTGGTGGTGGATTCACAGACACACACAACAGCGGCCCGCCAATTCAGTAGTCCTTCCATTTCTACAAAATAGAGCGACTCTTGGGTCTAATTATCATATCTCCTACAAGGTACCAGCGATGATGATATACTGATTGGCTTTTTTCGTTACAAGATTGGCGCCGTGAGTGTTGCCAATGCTTGGTATTTACGTGGTGCATGAGTTTAGATAGTAACGGGCAAGGGTAATGTACCAGTAGGCAGGTTCCGTCCTATCCAAGATGGTTGTAAACGGTGCAGCCCTATATCTACCGTCCGGGACAATAGAGTAACACGATCTCTCTATAGAGAAAACCACCAATCCGTGGCCGAATGATGAAAATGTTCGGTCGATGCAATCCGACGATCCTCGTCTGGACTGTTGCACCAAAAACTTGTTTATATGTATTAATCATGTATTGTGATCTTATTCGTTGCACTCCGAGTTTATTTGGTGGAGGTCCTTCAAGGGGTTGGATAGGGAGGTCGGTGTGTCGTGTGGAGGTCGTTTAGAAGTAGGTGCCCCCACCATGTGTGTTTCGGGGTTAAATCCAAACACATCTAAGTGAAGTCCGGGAGTGATCTTTTATCCCGGAAGATGATTTTGTAGTATCGGTATTAGACAACATATACTGTATCAAATGCTGAATACAATATTGATTGGATCCCCGGCCTGCTATTCCCCAGTGGTAAGAGAAGGTATCTTCCCAAGACTCCCGCCAAGTACCGTACCTTGACTAGCGGTGATTGTCGTAACTCTACAGGATTCAATTTGGCGGCCAAGGTTCGGTGGTAAGAATAATCACAATTCTGTCGATTCATAAAAATTTTGTCGAGCGAGTTGTCGACGAAAGGGAAAACAGCGGTAGAAAAACGAGTTTGGGCAACGAGAGGAGACGATAGACGGGTCTTGTTATTTATTTGGACACAGATTGTTCTTCCCAGAGGACGATTGTGTGTACAAACATTGAACGTCAGTTTCATCTGCCGCAATTTGGGGTTGGGAAAGCGATCATTTAGCATCGCAAGAACGTTCCATTCTGCACCATGCCGCATGGACAACGAGAGGGACCATATGGGCCGCCTCCAATACAAAGAGAAGTCGTAGGGCCACCCTATGATGCGGCACCGCCATTGCAACCATACTGGGGACATGCTCCGTCAGCTCCATCTGCTGGAACAGGAGCAGGAGCAACAATGTATCCACCTCGCCATGGCTACCACGCGTCTCATGTTCCACCACGAGGGCAAGCACCTCCCCCGCCACCGCGTGAACATCAACATGAATACTCACATCATCGAAATCCTCATACTCCAACTCAACGTCACTCTCATCTGCAAGCACCTCCTTCGCCACAGTTCCAGCATCAGCCTGCGAGTGCTGCGCCGTGGCAACCTCGGGAAACCCGCGCATACGATCGACAATCACACTATGCGCCTCCTCCTCCGCCACCACAACAACATCATCAACAACAACCACAATACGTGGCGAGGAGAGAGCCACCACCGCGAGATGAGTACGGTAGACCGTTCATTCCCATGCAAGTGGACCCACCGGAACACTATCCGTACCACCATCACCCCCCACCTCCTCCTCCCCTACAACATCATCCTCAGCAGCATCGTCAACCGCCTGCGCCTTCACGCCCACCACAAATTCAGTTTCGGCCTACTACTTCTACTACGACCATGACGGAGCAACCTACGCTCGTGTCGCCCATGCCGAACAAGAAGCCTTCCAAGTCAGGCTCTTCCACGACAGCAACTTCGTCCACGACTACGGCTCCTACAAGTGGTGAGAGCACCAAATCTGCAGGAAAGAAGAAAAAGGGAGATGCCTTGTCCATGCTGGCAAAGGTCTCGACGGCTATGGCAGACCCGGAGGAAGAGGCAGAAAAAGCAGCTGCTGCAGCTGCTGCCCAGCAGAAGGAAATCGAGGGTCAGCAAAGGCAGCAACTATCCCATCACGAGCAACAACATGAACATCTCTCGCAGCATAGCCATGACCACCATCACAGGTCCCCACCGCGACCAGAAGAATCTCATCAGCACAGCCCGGTCGCCGTGTGGACTCCAAAGCAAAGTGAACATTCTCGAAGCAGCTTGACCTCACGACAAATAACTCCTACGTACGAGAGTTATCATCGTCAAGCAAGTACGTCGATGCCACCTCCCTATCGAAGTACTAGTGGTGGCGGTTATGGTAGTTACTCAGGTCATCCACAAAGGCAACCACCTCCTCCGCCTGCTTATCATCCTCATCATCCGCAGTACTCTCACCATCCCATGACTCCACCGCAACACCCGCAATATCAACAACTGCGATATTCACCTTCTTACCCACCTCCACCGGGAGTGGTACCGACTGGAGGTCCGCCATACGGATACCACCATCCACCGCATCGAGGCGAGTCACCTCCGGCTGTCATATCCGAACGCGGATCGTTTGAAGAAATGTCCTACACAAGTCCATCACGGCACGCACCTCCGTCCATCAACACGATGATGATGGAAGACGCCAGTCACCATCATTACAACACTACTCCCACCATGACTTCGGCCCCGTACACTTATGTTCAACAGCCGCGTTTGGAGGATAAGACGATACTGCGGAAAAAGTTTTCTTGGAAGCATTTTCCAGAGGTAAGAAACGAATGCGATTACTGTGACATTTTAACTCTGCGAACTACACCTCCTCACGTCATCATAATATTCAGCTCGAACGATTCTTGATTGCCAACCGGGACGAGTATTTGCGACATTCGGCACTTAACTACACGGCGGAACAGAAGCAGTACAACAATTGGTTGACGGAACGCCTGTTGGAAGTCGCCGCTCGGCATCACTACGTGTTTGACCCGGAAGATTTCAACTTTGTGGCCGTACGCGATCGCATTCGATGCTATTATAAATCCTTTGTTCAGACTGCCCGAAAGCGAGGATTGCCGCATGTCGGAGGCAGTAGCAGCAACGCAAACAGCAACACCGGTGGTGGCGACGGGGGTGGGGATGTCGACGGCGAGGCAGATGATGCAGTCATGGAGCAGAAGCAGTCCAAGCCGAGGGTTCAAGCGGAATAATGAAGATTAAGATTTTGTGGGGTATTGGGGAGTGGGAGGGCGATCAATGTTCCAAGAACGGACATGAACATCGGGACTACATCGTTTCAGTCGTTGCGAAAACGTAGCGAAGCAACATCGTTGTATTATGTACAGCCGCACATACTAACGATCTAGATATGTCGACTTCTCATTCTTCACCACTCTGGTGAGGACTCGTGAGGTCTGTAACTGTTGATCTCTGTGATCAACTTTGATAGTCGCTGCCCTGCTAGTAGTTAATTGCGAATGCTACTCTTCCGGTAGTAGCCATAGCCAGGACATCGATCTTCTTATAAATTCAAAAACAACTTCGAGTCCCAGTGGGGGGAAATCCGACTCTACACATGTAATACCTCCAGTGCTCATCCACACACGATGTCTAGTCTTGTATGGGTTGACAACGACCCCTTTCTGTAAAGAAATACCGCCCCGTTATTTTCTTCGCCAAATATCAACCCAAGGGTTTGCACGACCCGGGTCGTGTGAAGTGTGACTGTGTTGTTGTTCACGTGACGTTCATGTACTGGTACTATGTACCGGGACCCCGGGACCCCGGGACCCCATAGACGTGAAGTCAAGCACATACTTGTACTCTACCGCAGCAGTACAAGTACCAGGCATGCAGAGTACGGCTAGCTAGAGTACAGTAAATCATTTGTACAGTAAATAATTCCGGATGTACGCCGCACCCTATGCACTCTATGCATAGATCCCCTACTGGTACTGTACGCATACTACAAATACAGTCTGACAAGTCTGAACAACCCGGTAGCCTGTACTGCATGTCCAACGTACAAGGTACTTTTGTGATAGTAGTCCGCAATTATTCGACTCTCGGAGTTAGATACTGGTACTCGCATAAGCATAGTAGCTGGACAAGTAAAATTCAGCGCATCTGTTTTACACTTCAATCCAAATTTGAGAGGCTGAAGAATTGTGCATGTTAAGAGGAGGGAACTTTCTACTTATTCAGAATGTTCTTATGAAGAACGACAAATAAAATATGATTAGACGGAAAAAAAATCTTTCGATTTTCTTAACATAGTTCCTGGACGAGTCAGTCGCTAGTGCAGCAGATTGAGTCCTTTTCAGCATTGCTTTGATCCAATCCTCTTCTGTTACACTTAGATGTTGATAAACAGTGGTTCAGCTATGAAGCTACGTCTTCAGAAATGCAATATATGTCTTTTAAGATCTTTGATTTTCCGTTATAAGTCACATACGAAATTTCGTTGGACTTCGTAATGAAAGTCCCGGATACGGAAGACACTTGATTCGAGGATCACAAACAAACACAATCTCAAGAGTCCACTAACCATTTTCTTCAAGCTTGTTACATTCTTACAATGTTGTTGGTGCAATGAGAGCTGCGACGTCTTTACGAGGAATGTAAGTGGTCCACAAATTGGGTAGGGTTGCAAGCTTCGCAACAATTTGATCGCGCTTCTTCAAGTCCTTCAAAAGGAATGGCACCTTTGCCTCCGGGAGCACCCATCGAATGATATGTCCCCAATCCATGTCGGTAAGTGAACCTTGATCCAGCTCATACTTAGCAAGCGCTGTCTGTGCTTTGTCCAATGCCTTGAGTTGCGCCTCACTCTTCTTCATTGCAGCGTTTTCCTTCACAGCTTCATTTCGCAGGAGTTGAATCTTCTGAGCCCGAAGAGTCACTCCTGCGTTTCCGATGCGAGATTCGCAGAAGTTCCATTGCCCTGAAGCGGAGAATGCTTTTCCACTTTTGAGGAGTTCCTCCACCTGCGCATCCTCGGTCTCCGCCCTTTGGACATGAGTGGCAGTAGGAATGACACCATCATAAATACCAGGGTTAAATCCCTGGCTTTCGATGTCGTGGACCAACACATCGTATCGCATCTGTAAGTCCTCAAGCACTGCGTCTTTATTCACTTGTCCAAGTTCCTTTCTCACTCTCCTGTTCTTCATGCAGCTTCTTGTGAAGGGAACAAAGCCCACCTTCGCCCACGACCACAGTATCTTCTCCTTAGAGAAATGGAGATCGAACGGCTTGTCCTTGATGTCGTCAGTTGCATTCCCATTGACGACAACTGGGAGATCTTTGAAGTCAAGGTTGAGAACCGCAGCAGCTTTGAGCTGCTGACCATTCCTCCTTGCAAGCCCACGCTCCTTTAACTTCTTTTGCACCACCTTCTCACCGCGAGCATAGGTGGCAGACTTGAATGGGCTATACAAGGCGTCCATTTCTTGCTGCACGCTGGTGGCATTAGGTAAGCCCATGATTATGATTAAGCCTCTTTCGAACAGTGCTTCTCTCTTTGCTAACACAGCCTCTGATGACACAATTCTTCCAGGGCCCGCATCCAACTTTAAAATAACAGGACCTTGATTCAGCTTCCCAGTGTCGGCGTCAAAAACTGCGGTCTTGTTCATGTTGGGATACAATGGAACAATGACCGTTTCGATGTATTGGTTCAGCAACTCCTCATCCATACTGCCTCTCGATCGTACTGCATAGAAGCTCTCCGATTCAACCATGGTTGGACAACCGAACCTGCCTCTAACTGATGGGAGGCCAACAAGCCATTCTGTGTTGACGCGAAAATTTGAATCGGATTTTGCACCAGAGTCGAAGATGTAAAATGGAGGGAGTGCTTCACCATCAGCGTTTGTGGCATAAGCACCCGTGACATGTCTCCCAGCCTTGACTCCTCTTGCTGCACCCCGCTGGATGGTAGGGTCATGGTATGTGACGGCTCTTGATCCTCCTCGGTCACCCGTAATACTTAAATTGTGGTGAGTCTCGTCCATATTGATGATGCGACGTTTCGTATCCTTTTTGAAGAACACTTCTGACACCATGTTTCCTTCGTCATCCAGAACTACAGTGTCATCCACAAGACCCGTTCGTAGCAAATCTTTTTTGACATCGTCGAACCACTGGTTCAGATTGTCGAATGTCGTCCATTGTGCACGGGCGTCCTCAACAGAGGTCTTCTTTGCTGCTTGGAGTTTCTCAGGAAAGGTGGTTCGAAGCTTCCTCCACACCGAATCGACCTTGAAGGCTCCCTCGTATTTGGTGCCTACAATTGAGGCTCCAATCAATCGCTTTATGTCTTTGCCTTTCAACTCTCCATCTCCTGCCTGACACACTTGAGAATGGGTTGCCGCAACCTCGAGGAGGACCATCGGAATCTTTGGTGCCGGTCCCCTCTTCTTTGGACTAGTGCCAGCAAGACCGTTCTGTGCAGCTTGGTAGACAGTGCTTCGTTTCAAGCTCTTCGAACCCACGAGGTTGTACTCAAGGTTTAGTCGGGTACAAATGCTTTGAACGGGTTCGCTTCCCTTGCTACTGCTGTTCTCCGCAACAAGGTTTGTCGCGTCCTTGAAGGCCGCCTTGAAACGTCCATCATAATCTAACTTGGTTCGCTTCGCTTCCAATCGAGCAACACCGGCTTGTTTTGATGACAATCGTGAAACTCCTGTCTTGATAGTTGAACACGAAGACGACGACGACGACGACAACTGCTGCTGGGAGTTTGAATGTGACTGTGATGCAGAATCCACGGCAACCGATTCATGTTGCAACAATGTTGACGAGGTCAAACTGGTATCCATAGTGATAGGAGATACGGCACCCTCCTTTGAGACATGATGATTGCAGCCATCGTCACTTGTAATGTCGACTACTAGACTGCCAATCCTCCTCTTCTCTTCTGCACTTCTTAGAAGAGCATTGTAGGTCCCATTTTCCCTCCTGGTCTTCACTCTAGAGTAGATTGTGTTGACCGGGATCACTCCATGTAGATCGCAAGCTTTGAGGGCTTGTTCTACAGTGATGCCATTGATTATAACCTTCGTCCGATGATGCGATTTAATTAGTTAGTACAAAATTACTGTAGGAAAGTTTTGATTGGATCGACAACATTTAAAATTCTCGCAAGCCATTTGTCACTTCACCATGTTGAGTTTCGTTATACCCGTTAGACATGAGTTACGTACCATTTTGACTACATCTTCGACCGTGTTGTAGACTGTTGGTCTGCCAACTTTAGCTGACGGGATTGCAGTAACACTGCTATCCTTCTTCTTCTTAGGTGCCATGATGTACGAAGGAGCAATTAAACTACGAACTTTGTGAGAAGCATTAGAAAATATTATTGAGTTTTTGAGGCGCGCTATACTTTGAACGCGATTTTCCCACCAGAAAGCAGCTACAGCAACCCCCCTATCGTTTGGGGTTTAGTACAACTTCATACTGTATCAAATCATCAATCTTCGTGAATGAACATGCTCAAATCACTCGTCTGTCAATCTGTCCAGCTACTGTCGTAAATCAATTCGTCCATGTACTGTGTTTATGCGAGTACCACCAGCCACCAGCACGTGATAAGGGTCGTGATGTCGTGGATTCAAGATTCAAGTGTTGCTCGATTACAGGTCGTACGGTTTATGGCCTACTGTTTCTACTGCTACGGATACCCCTCGGAATTCTGTATCCTTCGCCAGAATTCAATGTACATTACTACTAGGTCACAACTGACCATGCTCTTTTTTCACATGAATCTCAGGAGGCAGTTGTATTCCTCTCTCCAAGTGGATCATTTCCATTTTGAACATGTCACCAGTATCTCATCATCCAAGCGGTGTGCAATTTGAAAGATTCATCATCAAAGTGAGCACCAATGAGGGTGGTTCTTGCAAACAACATTGCTGCTGTTGCAATGTTGTTGCCCTTGACACTTTTCTTTGCTTACAGAAAGTGCAGATACTCAACAATAAGAAACCAGCACTCCTAGTTCAGTATTGGTACAAACGGCGGCCACACTGACACTATAAATTTTTCTTCATTCAGATCAAAACAATGAAGAAACAGCTATTGCAACATTCTTCTGGGTGACCGGCTGATGGTATAGATTGAAGTTGTGTGGGCTTTCTTCCACAACATTGTTTTCAACAAGCACACAACTTTGATGGTCTCTTAGTTCAGGTTGTTGCTTTGCTGGCACACTCTGAAAGCGCTTCCAAGCAAATACAGGCATCATTTCCACATGAAGTGTGGTGTAGTATGTTATGGAGTATACTTGATTCCTAAGTATCAAAATTTGTCACAACATGGAATAACCACAAACAGCAGGCCACTGAGATCAATGTTCATGATGCATCAATACAACTTGCTGATGGTTCTGAGAGCAATGGCAAGGATGATGATGCAGATTTCTTTGTTTCAACTTAGCAAGAAAGAATGGATGACAATGCAACAACATAGTACAATAAGAAAGACTAACATGAAAAATACAGTGACTAATAATAGGATTGCATTCAATCATCATCAGAAGACGATTCTGGAAGCTTGTAATGAGAATTGTCTGCGCCTCTGCAATGCTCTGGTTGGTGCTATAGTTTGCTCTGGTGGCTGGTGAATAGAGGGAGTTGGGGCTTGTTGGTCTCTTGTTGCTTATTCAGCTGGTGGGGCTTATTGCTGCTTTCCTTCTTCTTTTTCATCTCATCAATGGTGGTGGCTGCAGGTGTTGGCAACACATTCTTCTCAGCAAATTATGAGTATGGTGCATGTTTCCAGCTATTCCTTACAATTGTGTTGTTGTTGGTGACTGCTTTATGTGCGACACGGAATCTGAAATCCAGTGTGAGCGGTCGGGATGCTATGTCCCTGGTACTACCCATCAGGTACTTGTACTAGCTACGTAGTACTACAGTACCTCGGATTGTACGACTGGAAACGAACGCGGATTGATGTTTTCAAGGCATTGCGGCGATACAGTGGATACGCGGAACCGCAACTTCTTTTTCGTTCTTTTCGAAGTAAGCTTTTCACGACAAACAACATCATGACAGGACGCCTTTTTCTTCCCTTGCTGTGCCTGGTCCTCCAAGCCGCTCGCCACGTTGTTGTTGCCTCGGCTACGGATGTAGCTGAAGTCGTCGAACCAACAACCAAAATGCGAAACTTGGAGTCTCGAATCGTCGGAGGTGCAAAGGCAGGTCCAAAGAGGCATCCATACTTCACGCAACTGATCACGACTTTCGCATCTTCTTCGTCCTTTGACTACACCCTCTGCGGAGGGACTCTGATTGCTAGTGATGTTGTGCTGACTGCAGCTCATTGTTTGACTCCACAGTCTCCTTTGGATTCGATCTTCGCAATCCAAGCTTGGGTCAATGCTACAAGCATTTACACTTCGCCTTATGAGTATTACAGGACGGCTAGTAGGTTCCTTATTCATCCATTGTATGACGCCACTCTTTATACCAACGATATTGCACTGATTTTTCTTGACACACGAGTTACGGGCGTGACATTGGTGAAGATCAACAGGAATGCTTCTTCCCCTGTGGTCGGGAGGTCCCTCACTGCCATTGGGCTTGGGCTTCTCAAGTCATCCCCTGAGGTACCGGCTACTTACCTCATGTCAGTTTCGATCACCGCACGTAGTCCTACTGCATGCAAAATGTTCTTCACCTATGGTTTTAAAAGCATGAATCAAATCTGTGCTGGCAGTCCAAAGGACACCTGTAACGGCGATTCCGGAGGTCCGCTGCTGATTCGTGGCACATCTGCAATGACCGATGTGCAGGTGGGTATCACGTCCTACGGTTCTAATGCTGACTGTGGAAGCTATCCCTCTGCATACACGAGAGTGTCCAAGTATGCCACCTGGATAACATCCAATGTTTGCAAGTACAGCAAATTCAAGCCCTCCACATGCGCATGACATATGTGACGCGAACGTGGCGATGCCATCCGATGGAATCTCGTGACTGTCATCAGACAAGTAACGACATGAGCCTCCTTTGCGTGGATACATACAGAACGCACATACGTAGGATGTCGACAAAGTTGAATGCGTAATCCTCCTCCCTGTCAACAAACACCATGAACCATGAGATCATGAGTCATATTCTGAGGATGGAACGTACCGTGTGCTCAAGCACTGTCTTGGAGGAAGTCAGATCTAATGGAGAGCTCTACCGGTAGTAGCGATAGCTACGACGTAGCGACTTGGTTGCAATCAGTGGGTGGTACTACAGTACTAGCTACTAGCTAGTAGTCTACCGGTAGTAGCATAGGCAACCAGTTGCGATTTGCGAATGCTGCGAATGCCAATCATGTGTCGGTGAAGTGAGCCAATGACGTGACAGGTTCAATCGACGGTAAAAATGCACTTCAAACAACGCCATGCGCCATTAACCATTAACCATGTCGAGTGCCGAGGCAGTCTAGAGAACTGTGGTAATCACCAGACTAAATGGGGGAGAGATCGGTTATTGTTATTTACGGATCGAGAACTAATCCATGATAAAGGGACAACCTCACTGCCTTTGGAACACCCCAAACAAAAGCGCATGGGGGTTGCTTAAAATGGGAGTAATTTGGATCACGTCGTACGTTTCGTGTTTCGTATGGAGTTACTGATGTGGCCTGTAACTTTCCTCATCACAAGCAAAACAAACGGACATCACGACATCACACATCACTGTGTGATACCAGCGACAGCGACATAAGTCACTTCCCGCCATGACACTCGTCACATTCTTGTTGTCCTCAGCAGCTCTCACAGCATGCTTTAGCTGTCAACAAACATCGGCGTTTATGACCTCAACAACATCCAGAAACACAAAACTTCGGACGATTATTGATCGCCATCATCACGTCGTCTTTGCACTTCCTGATGATGGCACATCACAACTTGGAGAGGCAGGACAAGTCAAGGACGATCAAGACGAGCCCGATTCATTGCTCACTAAACCAACATCACCTGCTTCTGCTGTGGTCCCTGATGGTCGATACGATGTTTCCAAATTGGTCGGGAGTGCTGACGATGGGGCGGGATTCAATCAATTCGATCCGGTCCTCAAGGTTACTGGCTTTGTCTCGCGCCGATTCGGCCTTTTGGGAGGTCTCGCCCTCGTGGCCGCCTTGGCTGCCGTGGAGGGTCGTGAAATACTACAGTCTCTCGGAGAGAACAACAATTCGGATGATGCTCCGGCAGGAAGTAAAGAGACCGTCACGACGGCATCGGGACTCCGCATTACTGACGTTCGGGTTGGAAAGAGCGGCTCAGTACCACTTCCTGGATACATCATCGGGATCCGAGCCGTTGTCTCAATCGGAGATCAAGTCATTTATAATACAGGCGACGACAAACCAATCGCATTCAAGCTTGGTCAGCGCCCTTTCCAGAATGTCATTTGTGAGGGCGTCGAAGAGGGCATCCAAGGCATGAAAGTTGGAGGGAAGCGCGTGCTTGAAGTTCCAAAGAACCTTGCACCGCCAGGAGTGAATCTTCCTCCGGGCATCCCCCTTGTGTATGAAGTGGAGCTTACAGAAGTCTTGTCAGGATATTTCTAGCTAGGTACGCGATGTGTCACACCCACTCCTAATATACAGCCTTTCGACAAGTTTCGTTGCCTTGTGTTTGTTTCTTTCAGTAGGAAAGCTTTTTCGTGCTATGAAGCACTTAGGAAAGATAATGTATCGACTGATGCAACAAAGTTTGACATTATGTTCATGGTGGGTGCATGTACATCCCGGGTCATTCAAGGTCCAAGACACAGAACTAGAAAGCGAAATGGACGCCAACACAAAATGCCTCTATTTCCAACTTCTAGCACCTTCCGGTAGTTTGTAAAAAGGTAAGTGCGTAACAGCATGAACTGATAAAGTGTGCTGACATTTGATTACACGTGGCTTCGGGTCTAGCACTTTTCCAGCTGAAAGATGCTTTGCTATAGCCTCACAGTTTGTAGCACAGTCACACTAGGCGAAAGCGATCTCGCTGAATCATGCGCTGAGTTGGGGCGACGGCGGAATCCCATAGATCACGCGTCGAATGAACATGAAGCCCCAGCCTTGACACCTCCACCGGCACGATGGCCTATGCTGCCACCCACCTCCACCTAAATGTATTATGGTAAGGCTTCTACGTTGGGGATACGCCTTACCTATCAATGAGAGTCTTGTAGTAATTCTTCGAATAACGAGCGTGACGTGTGGGAACCCATGCGTGTGGTCCAATATACTACATGCACACGACACCTAATGAATCGCCTCGGCAGCCATTGCCTCCTAGCCTGAGGGGAACGCACGAGTAAGAGAGTCTCACCCTGCAATGCTGCGACGTGGTTGTACTGGATCAGATGTAACGGAAGTTTGCTTCCATGACCAGCTCTTCTGTTTGACTATTGGAGTCTGCTGAAACTCATGCTCCTGTAGACGAAGATACTCATCGAGCTTTTCTCGAATATCAGAAAACGAATGCCTTGCTCCAGGATCGGCAGTCCAACCATTCTCCAGAATACCCCGGAGTGACTCAGACTCGACGTATGCAAGGTTGGGCCGCTGGTTTCCCTTCACCACCTTGGCCGCAAACTCGGTTGGTGACGTTATGTGACCATATGGGGTGCGTTTGGTCGCAATCTGCCACAGCAGAATCGAAAATGAATACACGTCGGCTGGAAAGCCATACGATTTATCCATCTTCGCGACTTCGGGGGCCATGTAACGAGGCGTTCCCGTCCCACCGGTCATCAGTCTTGGCTTCTTCATTCTCGAGCCCTCAACGAACTCACGCGCAAGTCCGAAATCGAAGATTTTGACTCGACCCTCCTCATCAAAGCCGATGTTGGTGGGTTTCAGATCACTGGCGATTGGAAATCACTGTGAGGACATTGGTTCGAAGTGATGTGGATGATGGTTGTGACACCTCAGATTGATAACTTACCGAAAGATGACCTTCTTGGAGTGCAAGAACTCCATGCCTTCCGCGACCCCCATCGCCACCTCTCGGATGCGTGCGGTGACACATGTATCCTTGCGTTTGATCGGGAACAATAGTGAGCGTTTCTGGTGTGCTTGCCACTTATTGAAGCGACTATCAAGGGTTTCTACTAGCAGATCAAGGACGATGAAGAAAGTTCCATGCTTCAGAGACTGAATCATGCTCCCGCTCATGACACCATGAAGGCTGATGATGTTTTTGTGCCTTAGGTTCGACAGCAGAGTGGTTTCCATCGCGAGATCAGACGCTGCGATGGTGAGCATCGTCCGATTTGCTACCACATTACTTTTCAGGCGCTTGAGAGCGTACGTTTGACCAGATTCGGCGTAGGTGCCCTGTGAGCGATTCCAATGGCTCGACTTTAATGCGACGCACGTAACATCTGCGAAACTTCCCTCACCAAGGAATCGTCCGAAATGAAAGTCGTCCTCGATGTATGTGTGAATCTGTTTGCCATCACCATTTTCTTGTGACATCTCAGTACTCCACGAGTCATGAAATTGTTCAAGGCGTTCCTTGATCACGTCTCCTGGGCAAAACCTCATGTCCGATGATGAATCTTCGGTCCACATTGTGTACGTCATAGCAACCCAGTTCGTCGGTCCTTCGCAAATGTTGACAGAATAGGTTTGCAGAGTTTGCGGAAGCTATGAGAGCGAGCGAATCTGTTATCGAAGATTTTGCAAATGTTGTGTTTTGAGTGCAAAAGAATTGTACGATACAACAATCACCAAACCTCAAACCAACGACGATTGAGGGTACTAGAGTACGATTTTTGATGTGGTCCCCAGCTTGATGTATCATAGTGACTGACAACTGGTGGATCCGTATGAAGCGGTACTTGAAGTGAAACCATCTAAATGACTACTGACGTTATTCCAGACGAGGTTCCGGAATTCTTGTTCACCTGGTAATGAAATCGAGTAGAATCTACTGAGACATGGGTCACAGTTCCGGAACCCCCACTGATGGAAAGGAGGTGTCAATGTGTCAATCGCACGGACTATGGCACTATGGCCGAAATGCCCACACTACGAGATTCAAACAATGACGCGGTTCAAGAATAATGAATCCCCACTGAATTTTATTTACAACATGCTTCATCATTGAGGGCCTATAATGAAACCCGTATTGTGTTCAATAAAGTCCTTCTAAGCACGGAATGCTCGGTTAGTTAATAAAATCAAGGGGAAATTACAAAATCACGGATTTTTCAGCCACTTTTCAATATAGTACAATGACCCTCTATATACAACTTTACATCTTACTATATCACCGATTTGCTTTTGGCGTCTACAATATCACGCATACATTTGTTCATATATTACTAAATCACGTTTTGTCGCCTGCCACGCCCCGTTTCCACGGATGGTGTGGTACACCATACTGTACCGATCATCAAAAATGATCAATATCCACCATGTCTCCATGAGCTTGTACTCACTCATTTCCTTGCCAATTCTTTGACTTCCAAGTCATCATCTGCTTGGGACTTGATCACCATCAAGACTCTGTAGTGGTCATAATTTTCTTTAGAAGTGTTTGATCAACAAATTTGTGTGATTATAAAGGTTCATGATGATGAGCTTGTTGCAATTTATCAAGAGGCACTGGTAGCGTATGTAACGTTCTGGTACGCAGTGCGACATCAACAGGAATTTATCTTTCCCAAATGCCTTGAGACATTTGCACAGTTTTCAGGGGAGAAGAAATTCCCGTGAGTGTCATATTTCAAGATTCCTTTGAGTGTCTGAGTGTCATATTTCAAGATTCCCTAAAGTGTTTGCGGAAAGAAATTCCTATTGATGTCGCACTGCGTACCAGAACGTTACATACGCTACCAGCGCCTCTTGATAAATTGCAACAAGCTCATCATCATGAACCTTTATAATCACACAAATTTGTTGATCAAACACTTCTAAAGAAAATTATGACCACTACAGAGTCTTGATGGTGATCAAGTCCCAAGCAGATGATGACTTGGAAGTCAAAGAATTGGCAAGGAAATGAGTGAGTACAAGCTCATGGAGACATGGTGGATATTGATCATTTTTGATGATCGGTACAGTATGGTGTACCACACCATCCGTGGAAACGGGGCGTGGCAGGCGACAAAACGTGATTTAGTAATATATGAACAAATGTATGCGTGATATTGTAAACGCCAAAAGCAAATCGGTGATATAGTAAAGAGTAAAGTTGTATATAGAGGGTCATTGTACTATATTGAAAAGTGGCTGAAAAATACGCGATATTGTAATTTCCCCTAAAATCAATTATGAACCAAAGATTCGGATATCATAACGACACGAAATTGAGCGAATTGCCGCGAAATCATTTTGTCGATCCTGCGAAATCTACCAAGAGTACTGTGAGTTCGACAAGTACGCAGTTCAATGTGTCCATTCAACATTAAAGTGACACTCTGTGCACCTTTAACACATGTGTTACATCAAGCGACGACATCGCAAGCTCCCATTCGTCAGCGTAACGGTATCGCGTCGTGTTAACCTTGAATTTGTAGTGCATAATAGAGTTATTTAGCTTAAGTCCTTTAAGCAGACTTTCATTGCAGATGGCATGTGTGTCGTCACATGGCCTCACTGGCATACGCACTCGTCTGAATAATTCAAGGGGATTCACGACCATTAAACCTTGTCGTCATTAGAATCTCGATTGTCAGCCTTTCGGCAACATATGCCAAAAATGTTTATGGGCACAGGGACTTATGCCGGAATCCATTTAAACAACATGGTGCAGACTTCAAATACAACTTCAAAGTGATCCATGAGTTGTCGGTCCTTACCAAACATCAAGCCAATGACCACATCAATGCCTTTCCCTCACCCGTCGTTGGTTTGGGATGTTCGCGATTCCCATCACTGAATTTACATTTTTTTCACAAAATCTTCGATAGCAGATTCGCTCGCTCTTCGTATTCCGGCAAGAATCTGCCAACCTCATTTGTCAACATTTGCAACGGGAAACGAACAGGGTCGTCATGACGAACACAATGCGGACCGAAGATTCATCATCGGACATGAGGTTTTGCCCAGGAGACGTGATCAAGGAACGCCTTGAACAATTTCATGACTCGTGGAGTACTGAGATGTCACAAGAAAATGGTGATGGCAAACAGATTCACACATACATCGAGGACGACTTCCACATCGGCGATGTCTTGGTGAGGGATGTTTCGCAGATGTCACGTACGTCGTTTTAAAGTCGAGCCATTGGAATCGCTCACAGGGCACCTACGCCGAATCTGGTCAAACGTACGCTCTCAAGCGCCTGAAAAGTAACGTGGTTACAAATCGGACGATGCTCACCATCGCAGCGTCTGATCTCGCGATGGAAACCACTCTGCTGTCGAACCTAAGGCACAAAAATATCATCAGCCTTCATGGCGTCATGAGTGGGAGCATGATTCAGTCTCTGAAGCATGGAACTTTCTTCATCGTACTTGATCTGCTTGTAGAAACCCTGGATGGTCGCTTCAATAAATGGCAAGCACAAGAGAAACGATCACTGTTGTTCCCGATCAAACGCAAGGATACAGGTGTCGCTGCGCGCATCCGAGATGTGGCGATGGGGGTCGCGGAAGGCATGGAGTTCTTGCACTCCAAGAAGGTCATCTTCCGGTAAGTTATCAATCTGAGGTGTCACAACATCATCCACATCACTTCGAATCAATTTATACTCACAGTAAATTCCAATCGCTAGTGATCTGAAACCTACCAACATCGGCTTTGACGAGGAGGGTCGAGTCAAAATCTTCGATTTCGGACTTGCGCGTGAGTTCGTTGAGGGCTCGAGAATGAAGAAGCCTAGACTGATGACCGGTGGGACGGGAACGCCTCGTTACATGGCCCCCGAAGTCGCGAAGATGGATTAATTGTATGGCTTTCCAGCCGACGTGTATTCCTTTTCGATTCTGCTGTGGCAGATTGTGACCAAACGCACCCCATATGGCCACATAACGTCACCAACCGAGTTTGCCGCCAAGGTGGTGAAGGGGAACCAGCGGCCCAACCTTGCATACGTCGAGTCTGAGTCACTCCGGGGTATCCTGGAGAACGGTTGGACTGCCGATCCTGGAGCGAGGCATTCGTTTCTGATATTCGAGAAAAGCTCGATGAGTACCTTCGTCAACAGGGTGAAGAGTTTCATCAGACCCCAATAGTCAAACAGAAGAGCTGGTCATGGAAACAAACTTCCGTTAGATCTGATCCAGTACAACCACGTCGCAACAATTCAGGAATTTGTCGGGCCGACCCCAATCACATATACCGCCACACAAAAGGGAAGTGACGTCCACTTTTGTTGCAGATTTGTTCGAACCCTATCATATGAAAAAAATGGTATGAACGAAACTTTTATCGTAAGCCTATGCTGTTCCTAATCGTCGTCATTCGTATTATGCTTGCAAGACCATGCGATGACGTTCTCAGAATGGCGCCTCACACTTACGACGAGCGCGCTCTTGAAAACAAATGATGCGCTTGCCTCCCCCATCATAAGGTTGGTTACTGGTCGCCGCGCAGACAGTTGACTTCACTTCAATAACGCTTTGGAGAAATTATCCTGAGTTCGGAGTACCAGGACAACGGAATAGACTTCATACTTGTATTCACAATGTGGCTGAGTTGTGGTGATTGTCTTACTTTTCAAGTAGATTCTTCTTGGGATAGTGGTAGTTTCCCAGGTTGCTAGAACCCATTATTGCGCCCACAGTCGGCCAAACCACCTGCTGCCAGCTGATCAACTAAACTAAATCATGGTGTCTAAGATGAGGCCAAATGAAGGGTTTTTTAGTTGGCTCCGCCTTCCGCCGAGAGGCCCGCAACGTGATGCGCAGATGCTCAGAAAAAGCGTATTGATATGAACGTATTGTTGCCTTCAGCTTGCGATGTCCCACATTAGATATCATGCCGCATGTCTTTGTTGATATGCTGCAAACAATCGACTGCTCGATCCACAGTTTCCTTCTTTAGGTCAGAATCGAATCAAGAATCCTGACTGGATGGAGTACGGACTAGAAGAAACCTTTCCATCACATACAAATGCACGCAACGAATCGGATTCGCTCCACTTCAATGTAGAACGGCGAAGTCACTCACCTCTCGCCATGTGCATCAGCTACGCGCAATCCAACCACATTTGCCGTTTGTCTTTGAAGTAATAACGCCTAGCGATCACCCCATCAATCATCCACATGTGATTATCCAGCGGCCGGGTTGGCAACTCTGAGGGATTCGTAATTGCGTTTACCAATGCAGATCCTACTCTTTCACCGGCCATAAAATGTCGCAAGTGCTTCTTTGCTCCTACCTCTCGCACCTCAACTGTGGAGCACTTCAAACATCTCACAGAGAGTCAAGTCATGACATTTTTGGCTGCCAAGACAATAACGAACGATGGCGTGTCGATTGAGTCGGCGTCGGCATAGGCAGTTTCGTTGGAGGAAGACGTGATAGGATCTTTGACCTCGATAGGCGTGCAAAATGCGGAAGCCTTATAACGAAGTAGAATCACACAGCCTGTACCTTCCTTTCTTTTAGGCGCAGTTGACACGTACAATATCTGAGAATCGGGGATAGTATTTCAGATTAATTGTAGTTCATATTTCATGAAATAACACTCGAATATCAAGCAAGACATCAAATACCAGACAACTCTTTCATGAATTTCTCAGTATCATCGCCGATCGATCTTGGATTTGAGGGTGCCGAATTAATAGAGCTTGCAGGTGGCGGTGGCGGCTTGGGAACAGCGTGCTTGCCTGTTTTCTTCGCGTCGCGTCGTTTTTTCTGTAGGTGGGATGGCATGAGGCCGACAATATCCTTGTCGACCTCAACAACTTTCTTTTGAGTGCGAGATACTTCTTCGGTAACGACCGGGACGTCATCAGGAGGATCATCCTGTGTAACCAAGTCAATTGGATACGCCCCCTGATCATCATATGCAGGGTAGGAGGCTGTAACAGGATGGGAGGTTTCGTCATCTCCAATCGGATAAGCTGACTCCGTGTCATCGCCAACTGGGTACGCCGGTGGTTCTTCAAAGTCATCGAGCGTGTACGCTGGTGGTTCATGAAACTCAGCGACTGGGTATGCTGGTGGTTCGTCAAAGTCTCCTTCTGTAAACGAAGGGGGCTCACCAAAATCAGCCAATGGGTATGCCGGTGGTTCTTCAAGGGGAGGGATTGGACCTGGATCAACATGCTCTGGGCCGTGTACTGAATAAGGGACTGGCGCATGTTCGACTGAGAGTCCCGAACTTCGATCATCGACTGGGCCCAAACTTTCGGCTGGAGTCAGACTTCGGTGGTGCTTCGAAGAGTGATGTACGCCTTCAAGAGCATTTCCTCTCTGAATTCCATTTTGTTCATCAACTTCAGTAGTTTCATTAAAACTGCCGACCCCATATGTAACCTTATCAGCCATTTGCGGCGAATGAGGAACATTGCTATGCACGACATCATCGCTGTTATCCAGGGTGTCGTCCTTCACAGGCCGCAAGGCCGCAATTCGAGCTTGAACGGCATCGTCATCATCTTCTTCTCGATAGGAACTTTGATGAAGTTGACGCAGTCTCTCAATGCGAGCTTGCGCGTTGTCAACATCTGGTTCGGCTTTCTTTTTATCAAAGTTGACAGTGTCTATGCGTTGGAATGGTCCATCCTTTCGTCGCACCATGGTTTGAGGTGGAAAGTACCCGGCTTGTTGCCACTGTAATAGATGTTGAGCCGTATATGGCCCTTGGATGTTGTTGAAGCTGTCTAGATAGAACCACTCCAATTCTGTTTCTGGTTCCGTCGGTCGTCGTTTGGATTTCTCCACTCCTTCTTCCAAATCTAAATTATTTTGTTGAAGCTCGTACTCCACTTCTTCATTCGAAGCCCAAATATCTGCAGCAAGCTTTCGCTTTCGGTTGCGAGTGACTGCCGCACTTGGCTTTGGTAGTGGAGGAGGCACAGTAGGAGGATCGTTCTTGGGAGGCGGAGGAGGTGGGATCGGGGATTGCTGCGGTCGGGATCCATCAGCCGAAGGGTGTCGAGTCGGATGCCATTGCTGTCTAGGAGGAGGAGGAGGAGGAGGAGGCGGTGGTGGTGGCGGCGGCGGTGGATACACTTGCGGAGGAGCAGCGTCAACCTTCTGGACAGACGGTCCATCCTGGCCGTATCCTGAGATGTACTGGGGCTGTGATTTCAGGTGTTCCCTGATTGCTTCTTCTTCCAATCCAGGAACAACAGCCTCGTCCTTGTTGGATGTTGTACCTCCTCCACGTCGATGATAAAGGCGCATCTTTCCAGGCGGTGGTGCACCAAAAGGGTTCATCGTTGCATCATAATACACGGACTTGCGCGGATCGTCCAGTTCGGTTAGAGGCCTTGCATCTGCGGTCGGCTTTTTGGGACGGTTCGCTGCAGCCTCCTTAACTAATCTAAGCTCCTTTTGGAGTCTCTGTAACTTCATTGTTTCGCCATGATTTCTTGTGCCGCGTCGTTCCAATTCCTTGATCTGCTCGTTGATTTCACTGACAGTCTTGGTCTCAACCACTTGAGCGTCTCTCGCGCTGATTCTCGCCTTCTTGTTCTTTTCCAGCTCTTTCTTATGTTTCTGACGGCGATATACGTCTATAGGATTGTTTTTGCTCGTCATCTTGGTGGCATCGAATGGATTGGCTCGATGTTTACCTCAAGACTTTTGTCATCATGGTCACCCACTAATCGGTGTCGTTCGCAACTTCACTACTCGAACCCTATGCATAATTCTTGTGGACGGTATGCATACTACCGTATGATAGTCGAGAAGTCGAGTATGGGACGCGATTGTAGCAGAATGAAGGAAATGACGTCAAGAATTTGTCGTAGAATTTGACTTTTTGGAATCTTGATTTTCATGTTTCACGTGAAGTAATTTTTCAAGAAGCTCGAAGTCAAAACTAAGTCAAAGATGAACAACATGAACCAGCCCGACATCTGTTTGAACAAGAATAAAAGTCTTATTGCTTTGATGTGCTTATAACATTGAATACCCACAACTTATGTCCCAATTCACCACAATTTTACCATTTTATAGTCAATTCAATGGTTGGTTTGTTTTCATTGCTTGGTGAGTCCCTGATGATGCTTGCTTTGCCTTGCTTTAATCTGTGTTGCCAAGGAATGCTGACTTACTCCCTCACTCATCGTTCTGTGGGATTCAGAAGCATTCTTGTTCTTATAGTAGTTTCCCAGCCAAAGCCTGTGGACATTTTATGGCTGGTAATGCCATGGTTTGTTTGTTTTCTTTGCCTCAGTCCATTAGTAGCTATGTTGTTTGCTTTGCTTTGCTTTAATCCAAAGTGCCAACAAGGAATGCTGACTCACTCTGTCTCTACATTGTTCAGTTGGATCCAGAAGCATTCTTGTTCTTATAAGTTTTGCAGCCAAAGCCAGCGGACATTTTATGACAACATCATGGTTTGTTTCTAGTTTTTGTTGCTTCAGTCCCTGGCTGATGTTGCTTGCTTTGCTTTGCTTTGCTTTAATCTAAAAGACCAAGGAATGCTGACGCACTCCATCTTTTTATTGTTCAGTAGGATCCAGAAGTGTTGTTTTTATAAGTTTCCCGTGCAGCTGAAGCCTGAGGAGGAGAATAATATTTGAGATGCCATCACAACTTATTCTTTTCTTCCCTTGTACTTCAGCCATCATTTGCCTATGTTCTAGAGCATCAAGCAATGTATTTAGTGTGTTGTTATTGAAATGTGTCAATTTGTAGATTGTTCTGCGTTTATGTTCAGCATTCCGATACATAGACGAGGAATATAGGTCTAGTACTACTACTCGAGAAAAATGACACGCAAAGTGAATGCCCTAGTTATGACAAAACAACCATCAAGCTCCTCTCTATCTTCAACTTCTTCTTTTTATTGCGCATTTCATCTGAATGTTTGATTTATTGATACTAGTTGACCTCCCCTGTAGTGGGTAAGTAGATTTCTTTTTGTTGATGCTGTCATAGCAGGTTCTTCACTGTGTTCTAAGTGATTGCTTAGTATATACACATGATCATTCATATTCAAATCATGCTGGGGTCCCTATCCTCAATTAGTACCTCAAATTCCGCAACAACATATCTATTGCAGCTTTGCTTGATACGTCAAGAATTATTTATTCAAGAAGTTTGTCTCCCCAGTCATCTTCTGACAGTAGATAGATTGTGGTGGCCTGGTGCGTCAAGCAAGATTACTGTTTCCCTGGATGCCACAACAGATGGAGCAAACTTTAACAGTGAATGCAGCAAAAGATGTGATTTGTGTTCACATTTTGTCTACATTATCTTCAACCAAACCTGACAATCTTCATCCTAAGCACAAATGACGAAGCAAGATAACCAGACCCAAAAGAATGAAGAGACTGGCTGGGGCCGCGGCTTACAGTCGTACAGGTTTAAATAAAAGAATATGCAATTCAGTTTGAAAAATTATTATCTGATCCACAAGCTTCCTATGTTGTCATGTTTATGAATAATAGGTGACAGCCACCACCTAATCCGATCCAACAGGTACCGTACCCCACCAACCCTTTTTCCCTGATAAACTACTAGGTGAAGTAGTAGTAGCAAAGTTCTGAGTGCTGGCAACAATCCGCTAGTAACTTTGCAATTCCAGTTACTTTGAACTCCGAGGGTTGCAGCACATCACTCCTGAACACCTTCAATACTCCACGTCGCAAAAAGATGCTTAATAGAGCTACCAGTAATTTCACCCACCATCATGGGACGCTGGGGAATTTAATGAATGACTTTTGAAGTCTCGTAATCTCTGCAAACATTCATGTTCAATATTCCTCACTGTAGGAGTGTTCAACACTGTGTTATCTAGGATGTAAATGAGAGTGATTCCGTCACAATTCTGTCAAAATCTCTAAATCACCTTCACCTCCTATTGGGTGAAATTTATGGCAGTACTAGAGCACAGTACAGTAGTTGTTGCATTGCCATGTGAATGTGCTGCTCATCAATTGCATAACAATATTGAGAGATCCTCCGGTGGCATTGACCGTCGTGGCAATAGGATCAAATTGAGTCATGCAAATCCTCAGCAGACTGTCATGAGGTATGCCGGCATGCTTTTTACATGATTTTTCAGCGCTTCCTTTTTGTTGCTGGTTGATCTCTTGCTCAAGAAGCAATGATGCAGCACCAGCTTAAATGCTTGAAAGTCCAATGTTCCTCCCATACGCCCCACCATCATAAGGAAATGGCTGATGAACTTGATGGTGACCTCATTTTTTGAATGTTAAGGACAGGAGCATGATTCTGTATGAGTGAAATATTAAGAAAACTCATTAAAACTTGTTCGAGGACATGCAATTGATGCTGGTATGGTCCAAGCCATACATCACAATTACGTTAAGCAAGACCAGACTTGGCAACCCGACAATTGCGTCAGTTTTGACAGAAGAATAAAGTTAGAAGGCCAATTTCAGCATGTGATGGAATGCATCCTTCATTTACTATTTTTATGAATGACAAGTGACTATGTGAATAGTAGGCAATAGTAGGTAGAGGTAGATAACCAGCATTTATTCTGGGATCCAAGCTAAAGTTAACACAAAAAAACCCTATTTGGCGGTGCCCTGCAATATCCAGCAATCAGTTTGATGAAACTTGAGTATTGTATAGACTTCTGAACATAGAAAGGATATTGGCACTTGGTCAGGTCAGGGCAACTTACATTGACAACTTGGCCATGCTCAACTCGGCGTTGTCTGGAGTCTGGGAAATCATCGTTGCTGACGTCTGAACGAAGCCCAGGAAAAAGAACCATATTCCAGATGTCGCATTCTTCGCCTCAGTTTCTTTTTCAGGTAAGGATGACAATCAGATCCGAACAAAAAAGAAACCAGAACTCGACCAAAAAGCTCCTTCAACTTGAAGCCGTTTCTAATTTTAGTACAGAGTGTTTCGTGGGCAACGTGTTCTCGTCGATTCGGTATTTGCGGTATGCAGGCTTATCTTGAAGTTGAACTTGTAAAAATCCTAACAGGTAGATTTTATAGGGAAATCTCTTGTTAATTGTTTGAATGGTTCGGACGATGAGTGAATTCTTGAAGGAGAAGGTGACGGAATGAGAATCCATGTAGCCGATTCTTCGACTCTCTGGAAGTACGTATGGGACTTTGCTAGGACGAATTTCACCGAATGCAGGAACGTAAAATTTTCTTGCGAAGATGTCTCGAAGGGCCTCGTGTGAGTTATTCCGTCGCAGCCCCCCTTTGAACATCAGTCAGCACTCAGCACCAAAGCATCCTCCCACAAAAAATTTGCGGCAACAGCGTAGAATGCAATTCCTTGTTCGAAGCAACACTCTCTTTGACATGAACGTTCGAGCAAACACAACCTGTATACCTGAACCTGTGACCCCCACTGCCTTGGACGTTCTGTGCGGCACTGGCGTCGAGCGCATCAATCAACCGGGCAACGAGCTCTTCGATGCAGTTGTCATGAAGTACGTTGAGAAATACCTCCGTGCCGAGTCGAAGAGAGAGAAAATGGCAATTTCGAAGGGAGCTCTCGATGAACTGGCTTCTTCAGGGGTGAGATTCCTCAAGAAACACCCCGTCCATCAATGCTGGTACGAGGCCGACGCCAAGGTTGGAAGAGACAGGATCGGTCACTTCCTACGCCACCACATCCCGAAATCAGCTAAAGACGATCAACGGTGCCATAACATAAGGCGAGCGCCCCGCCCTTCGCCGTGTGTCCGACCTCTCTCCGTTTTCTCCAATTCTCTTCGCGCGACTTTCGATATTGTTGGTAAAGAAGCGATCGATGAGATTCGTTCCGTTAGACGCACTGCACCAATGGATCAGACACAAACCTTGGATTATCCGGCCACACCATGGACAACCTCAAGTTACAAACCACCAACATTCAATGACCGAAATATCAATATCGTTTCAGCATCTTTATCCTCATTTTGCTCCAAAGAGAAGGGGCTTTCTGGTTTGTTCCCACCAAATCAAGGGTCCGCAGGGTTTCCATGTTCCTCTGCTACACTGATGGGGTACCTGGATAAGAACTTCGATGGGAATACCAGTCTGCTGGACCGTGACCAATGGGATTTTTCTAATGACCCTCGGTTTTCTGCCTCTAGTTTCGAGTCAGTTCCTTCCGAGAAACATGTTGGTACGGATGCTGTAAGGCACTCCTTGCCTCCCTCTGGCCAGCCATGTTTGATTGTTGATGACAGGGATCATCCCGACTCTGATCTCGAAAACGACCTTGTTGATTTGTTTGATGATGCAGATCTTGCAGAATGCCTTGATTGGCAATTGCAATAGAAAGCTTGCTTAAGTTAACGACGGGTTGGTCTTCAGTCGACGACTTCCCGTCCCTCAAGTTGGTTTGTTTCACATTCGTAGACACGGGCAAAATGTCCTATTAGGTCGAAAGTTCGAGGCGGATTTATACTCCGATTGTAAAGCTGAGTAAACTAGACATCCCACGATCTGCCACGTATGATATGTTCTGAAAATGCGGGCGACAAGGACATCTCATATCGTGGTACTTAAGGGGTAGTTGATGTCCGCACATCCAAGAAACCACCTCGGCGAACGGGAGGCCCTCGTGGAATGGATATTCATGATGTAACAGCCATAACAAATCCTTGATGGAAGAGTGTGATAAATATCGAGAAACGTCGACAAGAAGTGCAATTTCCGATGAGAAATCTGTGACTCATCGGTCATCGGAATTCCAACAGTTCAACATGAAACGATTACAGCCAGAATACTACCATGTACATGTATTAAGAGTACCACAAAATACTGCTGGTACTGATACTTGAGTATCAGCCACTTATGCATACTTCAGAACCACAAGATCCGAAGGCCCCATGACCAGGCCACTTCAAATGTGGCGTTTGGGAAAGAAAACCACAATTAAACCGCAATTAACTTTCTGGTGACGCCACAAATAAGAGCAATTTTTACGTAGAATCTCTTCTATGTCGTATTTATATGCGTACATATTTCCCATAGAATTCGAAGACAATGGCCCAAAACGAATGGCAGCATTCAATAAAGGCCATGTCATTCTTGCATGCAGCCTCACAGTATCTGAGCTAGCACAATTACAGAGGCTTCATTTTTTCCCGCCTGTCAATTTGTTCACATTTTGGTTGGTGTGAAGCGAGGATTGGTGGTGCCTAACACAAAGCGACAGCCAACACCAGCTTGTGAAACTGCGCGGGTCAGCATTCGCTAATTTTGACCAACTTCAATTCAATCAATTGTCAGCCTGCGGCTGGAGCCTGCAGCATGTCAAGCTGATTGAACTAGCTAGATCTGTGCTCAGCATACAAGTGTGACCTGATTTTAACCAGTTCCTTGTCCTGTGCAACAATGCAAAAACCACTTTCAAACAAGGTTAGGGTCAGTATGCTCTTGAAAGGTTCAAGCCCTTGAAGGCCTTCTGTAGAGAACTAGCAACTGTGCTCCCAAGAACATCCAGAACTGTCAAAATGACTTCTCTGTTGTCAAATGAGAGAAGGACAATTGTTGGATGCTGTGGGGCTCGTCCTCACGGATGACTTTTCTCTCAAAGGCAATTGTATGCCTAAACAGCTCACAAGACTGCAATCCATGACCTTTTACTGCATAGGTGTATCAAGGGTTTTTACTCAGCTTTAGACAAGAAGATAAGGTGTAATTTAACAGTGACCGCTTTTAGCCGCTATTAACTTTCTGGTGGCGCCACAAATAGCTTATTTGCGGTATTTGTGGCGTGCGCCACATTTGAAGTGGCCTGCCCATGACCCATGACCAGGCCACTTTAATAGTGGCGGACGCCACTATTACCACTATTAAGCTAATAGTGGCGCCGTCAGAAAGTTAATAGTGGCTAATAGTGGTCACGTGCCAGTGTACGCCAGAAACACTACTACAGTAGGAGCTACAGATACAAGTAGTAGTCTACGGTAGGAATACGCTGGATTGAAGCATTGTAAACTGCTTGGAATGTAGTAGAATGCAGAATGCCATCCACCAAAAGAAAGTCTATAAGACCAGTTCAGCAATCATTCCTCACTTTACTTCAGAGAAGTCACTCTCAACAATTGATGTCCCTGGAAACAATGCAGTGGCTAAGAAGCCTCCACTCAAAGTTCACATCATGACTGAAATGTAAATAGAATGGATGTGAAACTGAAACTACTGACTGTGCTGTCTGTGCATCCACTTGCTCACATACTGTGAGGCCATATGCAATGGCATGGCCTTCATTGAACAGTGTCTTCTGCTCTTGTTTGGAGTCATGATCAATGAAGTGTGTACTATGTACTAGTACTGTACTAGTGAAGTTAAGGCGTGCAAATGCGCCGTAGTATGTATTCTACGTAAAAAAACTCGTTAATAGTGGCGCCACCAGAAAGGTTAATAGTGGCTAATAGTGGTTTTTCCCAGAAAATGCCACTATT
>JAKSYS010000136.1:10000-107853 GCA_022925895.1 Fragilaria crotonensis
TTTATGATAGAGTTCCAAATCAGTCTTCTCATGAGCCCGAGCGTCTTTGTCATACCACGTGGACTTCGGAATTAGCGGTGATGTTGAATCGATGCGGTGCACGATAACTTGTGGTATACTCATGAGAAAATGAGACCCGATGTTTTCGTCTGGGTACAGCAATTTCACATGACGTGTAAGAAAAGGATATGTCTCGACTTCCCCCGGACCTCGAACGTATCGTTCATGTTTCACGCAGTAACACCGCACAGAAACGTTAATGAGCTGCTGCCGTCTCAATTCACCGATGCGAAGCATGAGGTACGGTATGCCTTTCACTCTGCGTACCACGGCCTTGTCCGAGAATATGATGGTTCTGCTACGCTTCTGTCCCCGAGAAATGCGTTGGAAGAGGAGGCCAATGGCGATAGACTGAAAGGTAATGGAGCAACAAGATTGGAGCAACACCAGCAACAGAGGTGTCCAGCAATCACCGAAGTAATAATCAGAAACTCCGTACCCTATGGTTGTCATGGTACTCAGCGAAAAGTATAGAGCCTCCATGTGATTGGTGATATCCATGCCACAGAAGGAATCTTTGGTTGTCCCATCAGGTGTGACCGTAATCTTGGCTCCAAGAATGGAAACTCCCAAATAAATGTAAGCAAAGAGAAATACAAGCGACGCGTACGACGTGAAAATAATAGCCATTAGTTGCAGCGTGGGTCGATAGGCCAGCGTATGGAACCAATCGCCCCAAAACATACTCAGGACCCCCCTCACACCACGTGCCGGTCCGGTAAGTCGTGATATTTGACTTGGTCGACGCAAGCGCGTCCCTTCCGCGAGTCTTCGGACACCCCAATGGCCACGAGATTGATGAAACGCAGCATCACGGTCCAACAGTCGAGAGCAGCGTAACTGTCGTGGCACCGAAGACTCTTCGTATGACGGTGGCTGAGACAACCTGTCATGGACTGGTTCCGATGAACCGGTTATCAACGGAGCATGCATGCTGGCATCTCCTTCCTGGTGTAACGCTTCCATCACTCAAACTATTTCCTCAAATGAGAATCTTCTGAACAAGAGCGCAGGATTGATGATGTCAACGACGTTGTTCGTGGTTGAGTGTGCGGTGCTATGTTGATGACGATGGTGTGATGTGTGATGTCGTCCAATGCTCGTACCCTTGTACATCCAATCCCGCGTGCAATAGAGCCCACTCGCATTCTTTGGATTGAGGTTCCGCAATTCTTGGGTACCTGGTAATAAAATCTTGTATAATCTACTGAGCCATAAGTCAAAGTTCCGGAACCCCGGTACTAAACCTTTTACCTTCTACAGTACTCACTGTATGCATATGCCGAATGCCGAAGGACTTGACGGTTACCGAACGGGGCAGGACTTCGTAGTGAAACCGTCCTATACCGACCCTTTCGATTTGAAAGTCGGAGGTACTAATAACTCATGGAATGTGTGATTCACACTTCCTGAGATGGGAACGATGACGAGCGCTGGTACAGCAGCAATGAGAGCCATCAGCCAGGAGGATGCCCCTCACCCTCTTAGTCAGGAGAATGAGTTTGACGAACGTGACCGAGGAGCTCCGCAAGAGGCGACAATGACAGTCGTTTCGGTCGTTGAGGAAGGATCCCAAATTGCCTTTGCGAGTTACGACGAGGCGAAGAATGTAATTGTACTAGAACAAAGCCATGCGAGTGGCTACGATACGGAGGAAATAATCGAACGATTTTATACAGCTGTGAGGCCCAACATGGTTCTGTTGAGCAACAAGACTGCATCCAATGTATCCTTGTTGCACATATTGACTCGTCCCCCACCGCAAGGGGGTTCTTCCGACGACGAGGTAGACAGAGAGCATAAATCCCAGCAGCGCTATGATGCAAATGGAACTATGCAGGATTCGTCGATACCTTACAGAATTCTAAGGACTGGCGCCTTCGATGTAACGAGATGCAGAGACACTATACTGCAGAAGCTGAGGGTGGTTGACCTTTTGCGTTCACCGCCGAATCAGCGGCACGTCAACGATATCATCGACATACCGAGTGGACATTTTGAATCATCATCATACCACTCGATCGCTTCGGTTGTAGACTTTGATTCATTTGTTCTTGTCCGAGCTCTTGGCTCGCTGCTTTCTTTCCTCCAAAGCACACTCTTTCGTTTGGAGGAGGGAAACACTGTCACAGTCAACTCGATCAATCAAGCGAACTCCTCCATGTTCATGCGTATCAGCTCCAGCACCCTCAGTGCTCTGCACATATTTTCCACGGAGCATCATCCATTACTTGCAAAAGGACAAGGCCATTCCAAAGAAGGGTTTAGCCTCTTCTCTTTGCTGGATCGTACAAAGAGCAAGGTTGGTCGACAGTGTTTAAGGGATTGGATGCTTAAGCCACTTGTCGACCGTGAGGCCATCCAACAACGCCATGATGGAGTCGAGATGTTCTTGCGAAGCGACTTCCAAGCCTCAACAGGCGTACTGCTGACGCAACTCGAAAAGATTGGCGCCATCGATCGAATCATGTTGCGCATGTCGAAGTGTCAAACAACTGGAATGGACTTCGTCGTCCTTGCCCGATCCTTGTCATCGGCTCTGACCATCTGTCATACCTTGGAAACAGCGTTTGTACCGAAGTTGTCTTCACTACTGGAGAGCATCAGAGGTGATGAACATTCTTCCGAGTCGGTAGTAAGATTCGAGCGTTACCTTCTGTTCTTGCAAGGGATCATGCAGAGGTGTAGCATACAAAGCCTTCGAGATGTGCGACAACGAATCTCAGAAATAATCGACGAAGACGCCACTCTGGAGGAAGCAGACTCCTTCGTTGTTGTGAAGCTTGGTTTCCATGAAGAACTTGATTGTGCGAAAGAAAAGTTCGATGCCTTGGATGTGATTCTCGCTGACGCTGGGAAACAGGTCATCGCGCATTATCCTGGTATGAGGAATGTCTGTGCCGTCTTTCTTCATCAACTTGGATTCTTAGTATCCATCAACAAAGGCGAACACAACTTCGACGATGCCACCAACACTTTCCCTGGAATGCCTCAAGAATTCAAATGTGTCTTCTCTAACACTAACGAAGCATTCTTCAAGAATGATTTGATGCACGAACTAGACCACACGATCGGCGACGTTCATGGTTTCATTCAGGACACAGAACGAATGATTGTTAGCGAATTAGAGGAGGATATTTTGGATCACGAAAGCCACCTTCGATCCACGTTCAACGCCATCGCCGAGCTGGACTGCATACTGTGCTTCACTGCTTGTGCAGATGATCTCAAGTTCACGAGACCTACGATAGCGGATCCAAGGGAACGATGTATCATAATCAAAAATGGTCGACACCCCTTACAGGAAATTATCATCGAAGGCGAATATGTGTCAAACGATACAGCGATTGATTCACGCCATCGTGTCAATATCGTTACTGGACCCAACTTTAGTGGCAAAAGCTGCTACACCCGACAAGTCGGAGTGATTGTCTACATGGCCCACATTGGGTGTTTCATTCCTGCGGACCATGCGACAATTGCCATCACAGATCAAATCTTAGCCCGAATCAGCACTGTTGAAACCTGCGCCGTTCCGCAAAGCAGCTTTCAACTCGAGATGACACAGATGGGGAGCATCTTGAGAAAAGCCACTCCTTTCTCGTTAGTCCTCGTCGATGAGTTTGGAAAGGGAACAAGTCCTGCTTCTGGGATTGCTGTTTTGACAGCAGTACTCAAGCAGTTCGCCAAACTCAAGTGCAAAGTCATCTGCACGACACACTACCTGGAAGTCTTTTCGCTGAACCTCCTTCGCGACGGCGTTGCAGCCATGAAAGCATTCCAGATGGAAGTTCATTTACCAACAAGTGACGAGGACGATGCTAAACCTCTGTTCAAGATTCAGCCAGGTGTTGCGACGTCCTCAGCAGGAATCAAATGCGCGGAGAAGGCCGGCGTGAACAAGCGAGTTTTGGCAAGAGCTGCTGAGATTGTTGGGGCAATGCAGGACGGTACCCACCTTCGGCCGATTGAGGAGATATGCCGCCCATCGCTATCACTTTCGACTGATTCGAGGGAGGCCCTTGAAATTTTTCTGGGGGTCAAGGATTGGCAACAGGCGAGCAGCGAAACTATACGACGGCTAGCCCACCATTTAGCGCGAATGTGATCAAAGGCTATTTCAGGTGCGCTTCAAGACGATCGAGATCCCGTCTCCACAGATCTTCGGGTGAAGTGTTGGTCAATCGAGTAAGTTCGAGCTCGGTCTTCTCAGTATCATGGTGCAGGGCAGTGATCTTTTCGGAATTGAGAGACGAAAGGGGCATGTTCAATAGGTAATCAAATTGGCATTTGTGAGCCTCGTCGCCGTCAACGACGGACTCGTCATCAAGCACAGTATTCCTTTTTTTGTACAATGCATTATCCTGTCGTATAGATGTCAACCTCCTGCTGTCATCAAATCCAAGCTCAACCAATCGACTTATAGTCTGCTCTCTCGTCTGTATTTGCCTGGCCAGGTTGATTTGACCATCAGCAACAGCCTGGATGAAGCGACTCTTGTTCTTCATCACAGCCGCATTGTACTGCATCTCACTTTGAAGAACTGATTTGCGGTCGATGTAAAGGGCGTAGCGAGTCGGAAAGAATTCATCTGCAATTTTCTCGGCTGATTCAAATCTGACAATCCTATTGGTGGTGTCGTATGCATTCATGTTGCTTGTTGGAAGACTCGAAACAAGCCTGAAACTGGTCTCTAGGTTCGGCTTCTGCAATTTCTGCATCTGACTTGCGTTGACTGAAACAGTGAAGGAAACCGTAGTTGTCGTATGGTCCTCGATGAAGGATAGGATCTCATCTTTTTCTTGCATCTTCAGCAAGTCCGCTTTGTAGTTGTTGGTCCATCGTCCAAGTGGTAGCTCGCTGATTCGAATGCTTTTTTCATTTATCATCTCGATTTTGCCAATGCAACTGAACCCCACACCATCCTCTCGGTTCACGATATCGCCTGTGAAGCCTTTGGCCCACGGTCGAATTGACGGAAGGGTCTCGTCTTTATCAAGTTTGCCTCGAATATATGCAATTATATCCAGTGGATTATGAGGCGGGATAAAGGTACTCCAGCCAGTGCCTATTCCAGCACTTCCATTTACCAGTAGGAGCGGGATTGTTGGACAGTAGTAGACGGGTTCAATGGTTTGACCATCATCTGCGCGATAATCAAGGAGCACGTCGTCGTCCTCAGGAAACAACAATCGCGCGAAAGGAGTCAAATGAGTAAAAATGTATCGCGGCGAAGCAGCATCTTTTCCTCCCGCCAGTCGAGTTCCGAATTGACCCTGCGGAGCAAGGAGATTGATATTGTTGGAACCCACAAAGTCTTGCGCCATACCAATAATTGTTGCCTGAAGCGAAGCTTCGCCGTGATGGTACGCAGTGTGTTCCGCGCAATACCCAGTGAGCTGTGCAACCTTGACCTCGGCCTTCAGTTTCCGTTTGAAACACGCGTATAGCACTTTGCGCTGCGAGGGCTTCAGTCCGTCGACTACGCTGGGCAAACTTCGAATGTTGTCAGCATTGGAATAATGAATTAACTCTTTGTTGATGAAATTCTCAAAGGAAACATCATTGCCATGTTCTGGATCTGGAACGACCATACTTTCTTCTTCGTAGTTCTCAAGTATCCATTCGCGTCTGTCGGCCGCGCGATCCCCGTCGAAGACCATGTCCAGCAAATCACCGTCAGCATCGGAGTTCCAGCGGAATGGGCGGACATGGTCGTTGAACTTCGCGAAGTATGCCTTCGCCTCAGCTGGCGTGGACGTGCCGAGACCCTTATAGTATTTGAGAGACCACTGCTTCAAATCGTCCGCGTTGTCGAACGCCGATCGCCACTCATTGTATTCCGCAACGGAGTAAAAGGAAATAACCTCCTTTTTGGCGCCTTTGGAAGTTGCCTTAAGAAGGGGTGTGACAAACGAAGACAAGAAAGGCAGCCGATCAGGTTGATCCACTGGTGGCTTAAGGAGTTCGGGCCAAAAGTGTCGGAAAAGATTAATAATCAATCCCTTGATATGGGACCCGTCGTTGTCTTGATCGGTCATAAGCATTATATGCCCATAGCGAAGCTTGTCACGATCCTTTGCAGTTAGGTATTTCGAATTGTGAGCGAGGCCGATAATTGAGCAAAGCGCCTTGAGTTCTGCATTTGTAGTCAGGGCACTGATCTTAGCTTTTCGCACATTCAGAAACTTCCCTCTTAAAGGAAAAACGCCAAATTTCTCGCGCCCGATAACTTCGAGTCCAGCCACAGCTAGAGCCTTGGCAGAATCACCCTCCGTTAGAATCAGCGTACACTCTGACGACTTTTTGCTGCCCGCCCACCGTGCATCTTCAAGTTTAGGCAAATTCACTTGAGTCGGCCCCTTTCTTTTTGTCGTCAAACGTCCCAGTGCCTTGGACAAACTTTCTTGCTGTCGACCTCGTGCCGTCGTGACTACTGCTTCGACTATCCCCGGTCCCCCAGCTTCTTGCGAGACAAGGAGCTTATCCAGAAAGGATTGGCTAAAATTACATGTGCTCCCCCAACTTTTGGGACTGGAAGTCAATGATTCTTTCATTTGCGAATCGAAACTTGGATTCTCAATCAAGGCGTTACAGCTTACAAAAAGCTGACGGCGAACCCACATTGGGGAGACTTCCCCCGCCAACTCTGGATATTGCTTGGCAATGTGCTCAACGATGGCCTGGGACACTTGTTGCACAATCAGGTCTATGTGCGTTCCTTTTAGCACTGCAATGCCATTGATGAAAGAGACGCTGTCGAACGCACCGTTTTCTGACAAGCCAATGGCGACCTCCCATCGGTCGTTCACACGATGATAGCACAGAGGAGGCGCCGAGGGGGCTCGGTACAGATTTGAGTATGCCTCGAAGGAAGGGACGGTGACGACTTGGCCGTTGAGGGTCACTTCCAGTTGTCCAGCTGCACAACCAGCGATATCGACCACGCGCCTACACATTGTCAAGTAATCCAGGTCCTCCATGCCGCGTGCCTCTGGACAACCGGTCAAGATTGGGATATCTGGAACAAACGTGATTTTAGTGTAATCCGCGTCAGAAGTTTCCGTGATGACTGCCTCCTCCATCGTTCCCATGTTATCATGCCATGTTTGTTGGTATCGGAGACCCCGTGATGAGTCCACTGTTTCGACAGTGAACCTCTTTGAAAAGATGTTGGTGAGCTTTGCACCGTAGCCATGGCGACCCCCTGTGACTCGTTTTTCATCGTCGTCGAAGTTGCTGCCGGTAAGCAAGTTTCCAAATAGCAATTCAGGAAGATAGAGCTTCTCAGTTTCATGAAATTCAATGGGTATACCTTTGCCATCATTGAATACAGATATCACGGGATCGTGAACGCTTGAGCCAGGATGGATGGTGACATCAATCCTGGAGCTCGAATCGGGATTACGAATCCGATTGTCCGAAGCATTGACCAAGATTTCGTCAAAAACTTTCATCAAGGCAGGAGCCAGAGCGTGCTCTCGGCGGACTATTCGAAGGTTAGTGGAATTGGCTTTTGTATCGCCAATTGGAGGTGGTAGTGCTGATTCGAGCACCCAGCACTGGATGGGCGAACGACGTTCGACTTGACCAACGTACATTCCTGGTCGCAACAGGATATGTCCCACTTGTGTCATGCGAGTGTACACATCTTTGATGGCTCGTTCCCCTGACCCCATGTCTACTGGCAAGGCAGAGAATCGCCTTTTCGATCGAGTTGTCATTCCATTCGATAAGTTTCCCAGAGTTTGCAGGCGCCTTGAGGGCATCGAGATTGTGCCTCGTAGAATCACATTCCTGGTCAATGGTCGTCGAACTATTCTCCCTAACATCGCAAAGATCTAATGGTTCAGTGTGAGCATTCAATTTGGTAGGTATGCAACGAAGTCAAAGGCAGAGATAACTCAGCAAAAATCGGAAAATTTTGTCTTCGTTTTATGGCGCATGGAGTGTATACTAAAATAACTGGAGCACCGAAAGTGCTTTGATAATGACGCAACTGTACGGCGTATGGCTGATATCCTTGCGAATGTTGTCGTCAGACTGCCAGACGTGGCATCAACCATTTGTACTCTGCTCGAGGAAGGTCCGTCAAGCGATGGATTTAGCTATCTTCGCTCCGAAACGGGAGCACGGAAGACTTCAGACTGCAGCCAATGCCTACTACTCCGAGTATGTGCTATATATGCTACGCCATTATGCCATATGCGGCCTACGACTGAAATCTCCTACAAGGACTGGTACTGCTTGCAGAGACGGGTATGATACTGTTGTAGAGCATATCTTTGTAGGCAGTGTATGCATTGCAGATCTAACTCACGATCTCTTGGGAGGCATTTCATTGCCACAAACCGAGAGTTGAAGAGTTGAAGCTTCAAGACACCTTTGAGTGCAATGGCAACAACTACCGCAGAGGTCAAATGTCCATGCTGCAATAATCCCTGGGCTGCTGCCACTGGCGATTTCTTTGCCAAGCTGTGTCAAGAATGCGACGCAAAGCCGGAGGAAGGAGTTGGCTTGTCCAGATCCAACATGGATTTTAGCGTCTCTCCAGCTGAAAACTTTTACCAGTACGCAAATGGCCAGTGGATGAAGGATAATCCAATTCCTACGGGCTACCCTTCCTGGAATACCTTCCTCAGTCTTCATGTCAAGTCTCAAGAGAATTTACGAGAGTTATTGCAAGCCCTAGAATCCAAATCAGAAATGACGGCTGATGAAACCAAGGTCGCTGCGTTCTACGCGGCTGCGATGGACGAGGAGGCCATCGAAGCTGCTGGTACAGCTCCCATCAAACCGCTTCTTGATGCCATCGATGCTATTGTAGAAGCGTACCGAGCCAAAGATATAGTCGCTTATGCAAGACAGTTGGGTGAGATTAATGCTAATTATGGCATCAGTCCATTCTTTAGCATCGGAGCCTCGCCCGACAATACCAATTCGGATCATTGCCTGTGTCAAATCGCCCAAGGCGGTATTGGTTTGCCAGATCGCGACTACTACTTTGATGAGGATAAGGAAGATAAGCGTGTTGCCTACAAAACGCATGTCGCAAAGATGCTCTCCATGTTGAACGACAGCGAAGCTGAGGACATGAGTGACGCTGCGGAGGCAATCTACTCTGAAATCGAAATTAAGCTTGCTGAAAAGCATATGACCAAGACAGAAAATCGTGATCCGGA
Organism: Fragilaria crotonensis; assembly: GCA_022925895.1. Lineage (NCBI taxonomy): Eukaryota > Bacillariophyta > Fragilariophyceae > Fragilariales > Fragilariaceae > Fragilaria > Fragilaria crotonensis. The sequence goes on from JAKSYS010000136.1 coordinate 19,243, forward strand.
AGCGACCTATAACAAGATGTCGCTGGAAGACTTGACCACCAAGTGCGGTGGTGGTTTGTTTGATTTCGCAGCATACGTGGCTGGATGCACAGGGCTGGATGACATTGGTGACCTCAACGTGCGCCATACTGCAGCTCTTCAGCGCGTGGCGGAGATTGCGACCACTGTTGACGAGCAGGTCTTGCGAAACTATCTTCGATGGTCCGCCGTCCGTTCCTGTGCTCCGTACATGGCCAAGGCGTTCGTCGATGAGAACTTCGACTTTTACGAGAAGACGTTGACAGGCACGCAGGAAATCAAGCCACGCTGGAAACGTGCAATGGCCTTTACAGAGTCAGCTTTGGGCGAAGCTCTTGGTCAAATGTATTGCGCCGCCTATTTTGACGAGGAGTGCAAGGAGCGGGCAGTAACTATCGTTGAGAATGTCCGCCGGGCCCTCCAGGAGCGTTTGAAGGAAGTCGAGTGGATTACATCGGAAGTGACTCGTGAGAATGCCATGAAGAAAATGAATCGATTCAAAGTGAAGATTGGCTATCCTGACAAGTGGATTGACTATACTCCACTTGAAGTTTCTGGTGACTTTCTAAACATGGTCTTCAAATCTCGCGCATTTGAGCACTCTCGAGAAGTCAAGGAGATGAATCAGCCCACCAACCGCGACAAGTGGTTCATGACTCCGCAGACAGTCAACGCTTATTACCATCCATCTTTGAATGAAATTGTCTTTCCGGCTGCCATTCTTCAGCATCCTTTCTTCAACCGCGACGCAGATGACGCAGTTAACTATGGTGCTATGGGAGCTGTTGTCGGACACGAAATGACGCATGGATTTGACGACAAGGGTCGCAAATTCAATTCTGATGGAAACATGATTGATTGGTGGACTGAAGAAGATGCGACAGAGTATATGAAACGTGTGGAAGTGATGGTGAACCAAGCCAATGACTTTAAGGTGCATGAACAGGCTGTTCAGGGGAAACTTACGTGCGGAGAGAATATTGCAGACAGCGGAGGTATCTTGCTGGCCTATCGTGCATTGAAGAGTGTCGAAGGCTTCGAGTCTTTGCCCGTCATCGATGGCTTTACTCCCACCCAGCGCTTTTTCCTGTCCTGGGCGCAAGCATGGAGGCAGAACATCACTAAGGAGAGGTCACTTCAGCTCTTGACATTGGATCCCCATGGTCCGAACGAAATGAGGTGCAACCTTCCGTTGTCCAACATCGCTGAGTTTCACATGGCGTTTGACATTCCTGAAGGTACCCCTATGTACAAACCTGTTGAATCCCGGGTTGACATTTGGTAGAAAAGGTTCACACTTTTGAAATATACACGTTCTCTCGAAAGTATTGTTTTAGTTCAAAGATCTAGGCCGCTTTAGGGTCCGCGCCAATTCTTCAAGCCTTTTGGCTTCCCTTTGTCCGGTAGCCCAGGCTCCGTGGACGCAAGAATGTGCAACTTTGCTAGTATGCTCTCCTGCAAAAAGGAGATTGCCCAGTGGCAATGCAACTTCGTCATAGTCTTCAACCGTGGATCCAATTTTCGCGAATGAGTAAGCTCCGTATGAAAATGGATCCATATTCCATCGCGTCACCTTTGTAGCCACGGGATCCGGAATTTCGTTTCCGAAGATGTTCCTCAACGCCGCCATGGTCTCTTCGACGGCTTCCTGGTCACTTAAACCATTAGGAGAATCAACCCGAAGTGCAGCATCACCACCATGGAACATAAATAACACCGGAGCACCAACGTCATCAGAACAATCGTAAAAATTCTTAACTCGGGTTGGATCGGAATCTGTGGACGAAAAGAACGCATGACCCCAGAAGCGACGGTCGAATTTCAATGCAACTTTGTCCAACAATCCCATTCCAATGGCATCAATTGATCGCCACCGAGCTTCGGGAAGTGCAGGAGAAAACTTCATTTTGCGCTTTTGCAACACTCCAAGGGGAATGGTGCAGACGCAGTAGTCACCCGTGATCCGCTCCCCATCCACTAGGTCAACAGAAACCTGACCATCTACAGCAGATAATTCGTAGTTGATAGCTTCGGCGATGCATCCCAGTCGAAGCCTCTCTTCACCGATGTTCGCTACGACCGCCTTGATGACCTCGTGGTATGTTCCCTTAGGAACCTCATCACAGCCCCCCAAATTCTCGTATGGTCCGTTAAGGAATAAGGAAGCGCTGAGCTCGTGGAGCCTGCCGCCCTCGTAGCATTCTGACCTGTGACATAGACAGTTCATCATCTGCAAAAACTCACCCGATACAACCCTGTCGCTCGACTGCAAGGCACGATCCAGCAAGTCTTTCACCGAAGTGTCAACTTCGATTGTCTCCATGGATAAGCCGCTGTCCAGTGTTTTGTTATAAAAACTTTCCGCCAACTTGGCATTAATGATATCGATTGGCCTGCCATTTGAGCCAAATACTTTCTGAGCAATCTCGCGCTTGCGCCTTTTGTTCTCAGGCTTCTCCGCAAACGGAAGTTTGAGCTCCTTCATCAATCGTGTCATGGGGTTACGATTACTAGCTTCATGAACCCACTGACCTCCTAAATCCACCATGGTACCGCCAAGATCATACGGATGAACACGACCACCTAAGCGATCACGACCTTCGAGTATTTGGACATCATAGTGCAACGAATCCTTCAAACTATACGCAACCGCGAGGCCCGAAAACCCACCTCCAATTACGATAACTTTCTTCTTTTTCAAAACTGCGATTTGGCTTTAGAAGGACCTGAGCCGGTTGTAGGCCTTTGAGGAGCTTCATCCAAGATTATCGTTAGTGATGAGAGCCAATCCAGAGTGAAGTGGTCTCTTCTTGACGCCAATTGCTTGACGACATGTCGTTTTTTTGTTTTCTTCACAACAAGAAGCACATCGAGAGAGTAGACATGTCGAGAGCTACAGTGCTACTGTCGAAGCAGACGGTGCTACTGTCGAGGCTAACAGTGCTACTGTGCTAGCAACACCGTATGCTATGGACGACGGTAGCAATGGCTTCTGTTCTGCTGCTCTTCTTGATGCCAGGGAATGGACTGAAGTCACAAGGAAGGGCAAGACTGGAAGACCAGGAAGACCTCCCGGTGTGCAGGGATCTACAGAGGGATCCCAGGAGGCATCACATGTGAAGTATTGAAGACTTCACAGGGGTAAAACCTACCGGGAAGGTGATTTGGTGCAGTTCTTTGGGATTAGATTTGTTGTATGGAACCTACAGGATGAAGTCTTTTGTGGTCTGATTGGAGAGCTTTTTAAGCTCTCATCATTGATTGAATGATGACTTTAGAAGTAGTTTAACAAACAAACTACCGGGTAGGCACACAATATCAAGAATTAGCAAGTGAGTAGAGGACTAACTACCGTCACATTTTGCACGATATTTTCGATCTACTGTACGGTTACTACAGTACGGAATATTTAACATAGACATCACAAGCGTGACTGTGAAACTTAAAGTGGCGTACTAGTACCAGGTACTGTATAAAGTACGGTACTGTGAAAAGTGAAAACTGCAAACATGGACAACCGGCTATTTCCATAACTTTATCGTCTTATCATACCCACTCGTGACGATGCTATCTTGCAGGATTCCTAACCCCATGACTTTTCCCTCGTGTCCTCGGAGGGTCGATAGAATCTTCCAGTCTCGGGTCGACCAAATCTTCGCAGTGCCATCAAACGAACTCGATGCCAGATATTCAGCGCTGCCAGGAGCAAATTGAATCTGAGTCACTAGATTCGAATGCGCGGGAATTGATGCAAATACTTTGCGCTTGCGCATATCCCAGATCTTGATAGTACCATCATCGCCAGCCGTGGCAAGTTGAAAGCCATTAGGGCTGTATTCGGCACATAAGACACGCTTAGCGTGCCCTTGGTAGTGACAAATAGACTTTCCGGTTCTGAGGTCCCAATTCTGAACGACGCCGCAAAAGTCAGTTGTAGCAACTAGTGAACCATCATGATGGAAACCAATGCCGTATACTTCGCGAGCATGACCGTCTTGCAGAAGGAGTTGAGATCCAGTTTCAACATCCCAAAGTCGCCACGTATGGTCAAAGCTGGTTGTTGCCACATGTTCTCCCATGGGATGGAAGGCGGTACTACACAATCGAGCCGCGTGGCCTTTAAGAACCCCAACATTACGAATGGAATACTTAAAAGTATCGGTGTCGTCTGACATGGTATCGTCAATCTGAATCCTCCATAATTTCCCAACTAAATCGATGGACGCTGTTGAACAAATGGCATAGTTAGGTGATGCTTGTGCTGCGATTCCCATGATGCGATCCTCATGAACCAGGGTTGATGTCCCCACCAAGCCCAGTTGAGGCGAGCTTCCGTCCCAGATTTTGATTGTGGCGCTCCAACTCCCAGTGGCGACGAGTTGAGCGCCGTCCAAATTGAACGTGCAAATGGCAGACAAGGCCCGTCCATCACCATATTGCGATCCTTCTAGACCCATATTACGAAGGGATTTGTAAAGCTTCGTGCATTCGTCGTCGAGGCGTGACACTTCTGCCTCGTCCTCCGATTCTTCAACATTCCCCATCAACACTTTCTCACGCTTTCGTTTACTACCCGCTCGAAGTCTACGCTCGCGATCTAAGCGAGCTCTTGCCCTGCCAAGAGAGTATTGCGCAATCCTTTCACGAGCCTGGATCAATTCGTTCGATGCACGGGTGTATTTGGTCACTTCTTCTTCCGTTTCGATTGGTGCCTTTGCATGGGGAAGATCAATGGCACTGGAAAGAGAAATCCCTCCCTCATTCATAACTTCCCTCCTGGCAAGTTCCATACGCAATCGGTCCCTCACATTGGCCAAATTCTCTCCAAACAATCTCACTGGCTGCCTCAATCTACGAAGTGCATGTCGAACGTCCTCTGGAAGGGTCGGGACGTCCATCTGAAATGCTCGTTTTTTGGCTTCCAATTCGACCAGCATGAGTTCATGCTTTCTCCTTTCGATGGCCGAATCCTCCGTCAAATCCATAACTTCAACGCCGGTTGACGTGCTGATTGTACCTTGACTCATGATGATTACGGACAAGGTTGACGTGTCGATCAACAGTCGAAAATGTTATTATCATGGGAGAACTTAAGTCCTCAGATCGATAAACATGAGTTGGTACTATATTGAGGGATGAGCGTGCAAGATGAACGACCGGATGGTTTCTCTGTTTCTCTACTCCAGTACTACAGTCCTGGGGTACTACAGTAGTCCAGAGCAGTGCCTTGTGCTGAGAAGAAAGGTACGAGTACCGGTACCAGGCAGGGTTTGATAAAAGGTTACCACCGCTACCGGAGGTATTATACTGCAGGTTTTATACCGTACCAATACCTTCTCTCCAGCAGCCTGCAGTGTCCGACCACCGGGTCGTCAGGCGTTGGAATATCCCACCACCGGAATGAGGGCAATACACTGACCAGTAAGCGTCACTCTGTGGGAGCCATATACCAAGTTTGTCCGGTGATATTTTCAAACCCAGTACTTGAGACATATTGTGAAGTAACTGTCTTTTACCAGAAGGTTACTATGAGCGCTATGGTCTACTGTACTTGCAGTACTGTCGTGTGAATAGACGGTACAGCAGCTGACAGTTACTGAATCACCTACCGCACCAAATTTCAAATACCCGTTATTTACTGCCAGGCGATAAGCGAGTCGGTACAACCGTAATAAAAACCGTGAAGACGTTCGCACAACGAATGATCATTGGTGCAAGTCCACATAGGGGTGGTACACCATAATACGTACCGGCATCCAAATGTACCAAATTTTTCAGCTTGCAGTATTATTTTATAAAACCCTGGTACCAGGTATACGTACGACGTACGACGTACGAGTACCAGGTACAAGGTACAAGGTACAAGGTACAAGGTATGCATACAAGGTACAGTACAAGTACAAGGTATGTCATACAAGTACAAGTATGTATGTATGATACCTGGCGCTAGACTCCGAAGACATGATGTATCATATCGGGATACAGGATACGGACTTCCTGGTACTGACTGTACGCTGAGTACGTCAATACTGTAGATCCATACTGTAGTACCAGACAACGTAGATCAACTTCCCATAGAGCTGTACAGTACTAGAGTCGTACATGCAAAATGCATACTACCGGTTCTACAATGTACCGTATCATAGTTCAGGATGCAGGACAGTCCGATGCATGACACTATCGTCTGCCAACCGCCGGCCGCCGGATTCTCTGGCATCAAAATGTGGAAGTTGTTATTTTACGGTTGAATAGAATGTATCCCTCCTGCTCGGATGCAAATATTTGATCGTGTGAAGCAGTCGTTTCAGTAAATGACGAACCTTTCCTTCGGTAGCTGTTGAAATCATTTGCAAAGCAACAATGCCATTTGCGATGTTGCATCGACTGACCTTGGCAATCACCCTGCTTTCCGCGGCTCTCGCACAGCAGACCTTCTGGAAAGAGTCCTCTCAGCTGAACTTCAACTATAATTTTGATTCTCAGGTTGGCCCAGGCGGCTGGGGTAACGTTGACACAAGTAATTCAGAATGGGAACAGTACACCAATGGACACCCGCTTTTTAACTTGGACATCAACGGCAATGAATGTGATCAGTCATCTCGTCCCTCTCCCATAGCACTCGCTGTCACTGATAACTGCTCTGATGTCGAGATGTGGATGCGACAGATAGATTCAAATGACTGCGTCGCCAAGAACGTTTCCTTTGAGATAACTCCCAATACCCTCAGGGCTTACTTTCCCGACGATGACTCTACATGCCAGCGTCCTGCTCTTCGGATGGACGGAAGTAGTTCCGATGACTTCATTCTTCAATTCATGGAAATCCATGCTCGTTCCGAACACGTCGTGAATGGTCGGCGCTTCGACGCCGAGCTGCAAATGGCACACATGGGAACCGATAGTAGCAACGACAGAATGGTGATTGTGAGTGTCCTCATCGATGCCAGTGCGAGAGGAGACCATGTTGAATTTCAGTACATGTTGGACCAGTGGAAAATCGCTGCGGATGCCCTGGCCTCCAATTGCGGGACCAATCGTCGCACCTTGCGCGCCAGGGACACAGTGGCGAAGGCTAGTAGTACGTCACAGACCGTCAAGGACAACGACACCGTGAAATCTCGTCGCACACAAGAGTGTACGGGATCGAATTGTGGACCTCGCATTAGGATGTACCCCTATTCCATGTGGCCTTCTATTTGGTACTATAAATACGGAGGAAGTCTAACAACACCACCGTGTTCCACGATTGCGAGGTGGCGCATCATCGATAAGCCGATGACCATCTCCAGAAAACAATACAAGCAACTCGCGACTCTCTTGAGGGCCTACAAGGATAGCAATTGCAAGGACGGAACTGTCTTGAGTCCTACTGGTGAGAACTTTCGACCATTGGAGACGGTGAACACGAATATCCAAAACGTGCAACACTGTACCCAGAACGATTTTGTTGAAACTCTTTACAACCCAAGTCTTCAATAGGTTTAAGAACTTAGCGAAACAGTTTCAATCCTGCGATCAACCCCGCATGTCGTATAGAACATTGAAACTTAATACTAGCCGCACCGTCCTGTAAACACCTATATGACTGGCATCGGGTATGCCTTGGCGGTCGAAAAGTCAAAGGCGTCGGGAGATGGCCCAATTTCTCGTAGCAAGTCACATCGAGCAAACGCTTCCTCCAGGGTCGGTGGATCGTTCGCTCCAGCCGGTCTCCACCAACAAACAGCAAACGGTGGCTTGACGTCATCCGTAAACCACTCGCGTTTACGCTTGTAGTACATGGCATGCCCACTCTTGAAAGCGAAATGCCTCAACGATTCCAAGTTCATCCACATGGACAGTTGCGGCATGAGCAGCTCATCGTCACGCAGACAACGGACAGCATTTCGAAGTTCTGGATCGTCATTGTCGAAACTCCACACAAATCCAGGAGTTGCCTTGGCCAATGCGTTGATCGGACCCATGGCCAAGGCGAACTCAGCCATGGTCGGATGGTCCATCGGATGCCGCAAGCGAGCGTAATTCATATGTGCTAAATGAAATGGTTGGCATGTTTCTATTGTTTCAAGGTCACTCTTGTTGTTGACAGTTTGGAACGCTCGAACTCCCTGCGTCGGGAGTACATTGAGCATGCATCTCGATGCGACAAGGCTCCGGGACATCATCGTTGTCATTTTAAACCACTTGATGCGTCATATCGAAGGATTATGCCCGGACTCGCGAGTGTGTGTTCATGCATTCATGATTCATGAGCATGATCTTCTGGAACGGGAAATACATACAAAGGTCAGGTCCTACTAGTTGTCACACGCTGCATGCTACTGCATACTGCATATAAACATTCGACGAGAATTGTCGGAGGCAAACGACAGTAGCAGAGGCTGCAGTACTTGTACTTAGGCAAGCACACCAAGACAGTTGCAACCTGCTAGTAGTAGTTCCTAGGCCGCCAATCCTAATGCCTATCATCCTATCATACATTGTCAGGCATGGCAAAAATAGGCGATCCGGCCGGCGCGCCTACACCCGCCTAAAAATGGTAAATTTAGGCGGCATGCCGACTTCATGTATAGGCGGTGGGGTTAGGGGTTAGGGGTACGGTACAGTACCAGTAGTGCAAGTCGTGCCAGTAGCGAGTAGTAGCATGCCGATAGGCCCAGCATAGTACGCGACGACACGTATCTGACCCGAGTCTGCTGTATTCCGGATTATCTGGCACGTATACCTATATATTTAGGTTAACTTTAGGCGGCATGCCAAGTTCGATTTTAGGCGGGTAGGCCCGTAGCGGCAGGCGCCCGCCTATTTTTGCCATGCCTGTACATTGTCCATCGTCCATCCTTCGAACAACAAGTAACTCCATGGTCCATGGGACTCAAGAATTGCCGGAAATTTTGCCCGGCTCATTGTCGTGTAGTCAAACTTTGGAAGTCGAAATTAGTACGAAACAATCATCAACGAAACGAATGCGATTGCAGACCTAAGTGCATCCTACAAATGTAACACTGCTGCGTGGATTATGAATCCACAAGAGCAGATTCAGGATAAAGCTAAACTTCGACGAAGTTCATTAACTGCAACACCAAGATATAGCACAATTTTAGTTCTGCCTGCAATTCGACTATAGCTAGGAGAGAAAGGAGCGTGAAGCCCCGTAATACGAAAGAAAGGAATCGCGATGCGGTCTCCTTTGTAGGTACCGATATTGTTGCTAGGCCGCCGCAAGTTGAAGCAAAGGTTGCTATGATTGATATCCATGATGCCCCCACGGCAGGGCACGTGGTTATAGGTCGCCTGAGGACTGGTATTAAGAGTAAAGAAACTTGTATATTTCTCTCCTCTTGTAGTCTTGCCAATAACGCGAGTCTTGGTCACTGGAAAGCCTCGCTTGTTTTCTCCTTCGAAATGAAGCGGTCTTGCGCATGTTTGCAGTGTGTAGCTTGACACAGAGGTCGGGCATCGTCTGTAAGGTAGCAATAGCCACTTCCGACATGTTTTTCCGAAAGAGGTTATCTAACTTCCGATCAACCCAGAGGTCCTTTTCCAACGGGTCCAAGAGCGGATTCTTCTGCTTATTACTAAACCTCTTGAGGCCCTTCTTCGTTGGCGTAACCTGAATGATGTCGGTTCCACCAGCGAGCTCTGGAAACAGAAGTGTCATTGCTTTTACCGATGCCGAAGCGTGTTCGATTGAACACCAAAGCTTCTCAACAGCCCGAGCTTTCTTTTTCTTCTCAGTGTGACTGATTCCTAACAGTTGGTATATCTCGGCAAGCAGCTTTGATGTCTTCTCGATTCCGTTGAGACGTTCGTATACTTGAAGCCTTTCGATTTCAATGCGCTTCGCATATTGACGGACCACGCTCGGAGCCTTCACCAGGGAAAAGAATTGACTTGCCATTGCCGCTGCATTCGGCAGCGGAAATTGTGGAAGATACTCTTTGAAACTTCAATTCGAAAGTGACACAGCAACCCATATTGCTGAGAGCGGCGACGACGTTATCTTTTGAAACAACCTTTTTACCAGACTCTTGGAGCCCAAGAAATTTCCACATCCGTAGAAGTTCGTCAACAGACATCCTGGAGCCAAGAAAGGAATTCGTGAATAACGACCACATTTGCGTTCGATACGACAAGGGCGTATTTGCGCGTGTCCACAAATAGAAGATTTGACGGCGATACCGTGAGACCTGCAGTTCCAACAAATCATGCACCTGCTTTCGCACTAAACAAGCCCTCACGTGCGCTTGGATCTTGCAAATCTCACTTTTTACAAGGGCAAATCGAAATCTGGTAGTTGTGCCTCGATAGACCGCCTGCAAGGATAGAATGGACCGCATGAGTTTTGCGGCAAGTCGACGGGCGAGAATTCCCCTCCACCAACTCTGAATAAGCGTCGACTGATTGATTTTCTTTTGCATGGACAACCTCTGAGAACGCCGGTAATTTCGCTGGATACACAGTACACACGAAAGTCGCCTCCTGTATCGCTTGACTGCAATGTAACATCTGACGAAACATTGAATCACAAGGACATTTTTCAACACAAATGGAAGGTCGGCAATTGTCCTGTCAGTGTTTTGATGATGCAACATTTGGGCATATCGCTTGTAATTGGATACATGGATATATCTTCGAGCTTGTCCTTGCATCTTTATAACGCGGAGGACAAGTATGCTCTGCTTTCTTCGTGACGCTAGAAGAATCTCATTTGCAAATAGGACATCATCCGGTTTCTGTGATAGTTCAGGCAAAAAACCCGAATCGCCGCTGGAACGTAGCATGTGCCCAGACAGGTTCCCACTTGACGACACGTCCATGTCCTCGACTGAGGCCTTAACGGACGCTTGCGTCGCAGTGATTAGCGCCCAGCTCAAATTCCTATCAGCTGGGACCTGCGAAAGCTTGGTAAGGAGCGTTGGTACAGCTTCTCCCTTCGACGCGCCAAGCGCAGTCATGAGCACTTCCATCCTCTCAGACCCAATGGCCTTCCGTAGCATCTCGTTCCTCCTCATCGACTTCACCCTGCTGATCCCCTTCCTCTGAATCTTCTGCTCCCACTCGGGAGGCCATCGCTTCTTGGCTCTGACTGCGCCGAATAGCGACTGGTCTAACCTGGGAAACTTCGGATAAGAATATCTTCGACCATCTGCAGGCAGACCCCAATTTGAGGGCGCAGGTGGGGTGAAAGAGTCGGAGATCTTCCAGGACTCATTGTCCAAGAATGGAGTTGTCATCTTTCCTTGCTTTATTGATTTTTTCATCGACCTATTGTTTTTCGCGATGATTGCTTCGTCGAACAGGAGCACGGAAGCATCGTGAGGATCCTCGAGTCGTTCTTCGAGGAATCGTTGGAACAGCTGCGTTTCCACAACAAGACCTAACCACTTGCGCTTTAGCGGTGAGAGGTTTTTTTCGTTGAGGAACTCTTCCGCCCTGAACAGCTCGCCCTTCATCTCCTTGGTGGCGTGCTTCTCATAACCATTAAATATTGATGTAAAGAATCGAAGGAAAGCATTCCTTATTTCCGAGACATTTAGACTGCAAGCCTCCTGCGTAGCGAATACCAATGAGGTCCGAATGTCGATGTTTGTTGACATAGCATTTTGGAACAAGTGACTTACCTCGTCAACATTGTAAAGGTCTGTCGATGTGATGTGAGTTCGCAATGAAGTATCGATAACATCAGATGCCTGCCTGCGATCAATCTTGGCCCTCAACTTTGAGAAAAGCCTCGACTTAGACTCCACTTTTTCAGCTGTATCAACAGATGTTTTCGTTGAGAGTTGCCCTTCCTCAGAAACGAATCCGGCTGTAGCACTCGAACCGCCACTCTCAGGAAATGCGTGCTCCGACTCATCAAGGATTCGAATTCGCGCATCTGTACTCGTCATGGATGGATCGAATGTTTCCATGTGAGCGTACGGCTCACGCAAACTGTTGTGCAAATATTCACCATTCCCATGCGTGATCAAGCCTTTGATCCCATTCTTGGGTAAGATGTAATGATTTCCACCAAACTCTTGAAGCTTGCTTCTTAGTTTCATCGAGTCCTTCTCAGGCAGCATCGGAGGGAGCCTCTTCTCAATACGCCCACGCTCGTCCGTGCGCTCTTTAAATCCGAGATGAACGGTATCCCGGTCAAGATCGACGAAAACGACGCCTTTCGGTCTGTCTTCTGGCTTAACTTGAGCCAAGTAACGCGCATGCAAACCAACCAAGAATGGCACTGGAGCATCAAGGACATCCAAAAGCGAATAAGGCATGATCGGTATATAGATGCCTTGCCATTCAAAAGGAAAGAGAAAACTCAGAAACGCTTCAGCACACGGCGTCAACAACCCGTATCGCTGCGATAGGAGCACAACTTTCGTCTCTTCCATCAAACACCCCACGACCACAATGATGTTGCTGATACTCATTGCCGTGAACAATGGCAGGTAGGAAAATTTAGCCAATGGAAGCTCATTTGGAGCTGGTCTGCTGATTGTGCACATCATGTCGCTCATAAACCCAAACTTGACTTCCACTTTCCCTTGCGGAGGAAGCGGAAGCTCGGAAGCAAAGTTCGCAATATACCGTTCGATGGGTAGAGGCGTCTCCAAGATCGACATTTGATACAGTTGTTTCAAGAAAGCTCTATACGCATGGAAGAACGAATAGTGGCTGATCACAACCAAACACTTGGGCAGAAATATAATGTCAGAGGGTCGACGGGCTGGGGTTCCATCCATAGTACGTGGAGGTACTGATGAATCAGAGAGCCACCATGGCATTGGAACGGTGTATCCGGACGCGTGAAGAACATCCTTCATTTGAGCGGTTTCCATTGTTTCGTCGTAGACGCGCAATGCGGCGCAGTAGAGACGGTATCCATTGCCAGCGGTCAAGACAAAAGTGAACAAGGCAGGAGGCTTTTGGGTTTCTGAGGCTCGGCATCCATCGGGGAACACAAATTGAGATATTTGCTCAGGAAATTCCATGTCAGTGTGCGCGTGTGGTGCCGGATAGCAGTCTAGAACTGTCGACTCCAGTGCAAGACCTTCAGGCGATTCAATCGCGTACAGGTCTTTACGATTCTCCCCGGCATAAAGCTTCTTCTTATGACCAACGACACAAAAGAAGTCGACGAATCGATCAGGCATGTTGCTATCGTGGCTCGCCGACCCTTCGCGTCCCTTAGTTCCTTTGATGTCCACCAATGAAATGCTGGACAATGACGTCAATAAGCATCCTGGCTTAACAAAACGTTGAAGCGTTCTGTCTCTCGTCAACAAAGTTTGCCAAGCTCGACATGCGACTGGAGAAACACTTGATGGCATCACAAAGGCTAGCGCATCGTACTTGGCACGTGCAAAGAGGGAACGTTGATCCAGCGGACTGGTGGACGATGGCATGTGTTGCTTCCAACCATCTGGTATGAATCCCTCGTAAGCAGACCAAGAAGCGCTGTTCCCGCCGCATTGTTGAAGGTATCTTGCCTGCTCTAATGACCAGGCAGGGAAATCATTGACGGACTTGACAATGGTAATGGTTGATCCCAAATGTCCATGAGCCTTTGCGCAACCCTTGCAGATAAAAACACCGTGGCCACCCAACAACTGGCCGATTCGTAGAGCAGGATCAATTTCGGAGTTCGCCGCATCTCCCTTGCTTTTCTGCGCGATGGGGCGAAGGCTCGATGATTGTATCTAAAGTCTTCAATAGTCCGAGGACGCATTGAATTGACAGGCAACAGTCCCAGAGATGGCGAGAACGATGCGAACGTCTGCGAGGAATCGACCATGTGCGTCCGACAGTCGGCACATTTCCGATTCGATGGAATCGACAACAATGTCGTGAGTATCCTCGGTACGGATGGCGTCTCTGCTACTGCTGCCATCGAACTTGCATCAAAACCATCGCTGCTATTCGTGCTCGTGGTCCACAGCAATCTCGAGGTCGACGGTGCTGAGTCATCGCACGTAAGCGCACTTAGAACGTCAACCTCCTGAGCTAGGCCCCTTCGACTTGCTAGATCCCCCTTTAGTCCTGATTCAAAGCTCACAAGCCGAACGGTCTTGTTCCGTTGTCCTGTTGGGCTATCTCTGTCACAATCTCCGCTTGATTTCATCGTTGGCGCGAAAGCCCTCGAGATATCCTCTATCTTATATCCTGTAGCCTACCGAAAGCAATAATGTGATTTCGAACAAAGCGAGATGTCTTTTAATCATGTACGACTATATGTGTGTTCAGTATGCGATACATGCGAGACCTGGAGGATTCACACAAAGAGTTTGGAGTACGAGCCCCCTCCGACCCCGTTGTCGCAGTGTTCCACTTACCCAGGAAGAACCAAAGCGACCCTCCACAAACACGGATACATCGGACAGGGTACACGGGACACACATTGGATTCATCGCCAGAAATGGTGTGCCGCCTCTGTCAATTTGTCCGCCACTGCGTTACAGCTGGTTCTCGGCACTGACTCAAATTTTTTGAGAATGACACTGCTGTCTGTCCGTACCATTTTACAGTAGCAACGCTCCAGTACCAAACGATCAGTACCGGTAGCTAAATGCACCCTGACCCCTGACCCCTGCGACACACTCTTGTTCTCCGAGCTCTGAGGCGTACAATGACCTCACAAAAGGCATGTATCATAGTACCAACACTCAGATCTCAATATTCTACTCCCTCGGTTAGAAACTCTGGCAATCTTATAGACTTGGGAGAACAGAAGACCTATTATGAGCAGAATAGCTAATCTAGTGCTGTACTCGAGTAGAACTAGGCAATCTACTAGTCTTACATTGAACCAGATTTCCAGTGACGCCGCACGATAGGTCTTGACTCTTGGAAACATAAACGGATACAAAATAACGTTTGAAACACAGATATTCCGCTCTTTGAAGTTGTCTTTCCCCTCCAACTGCGCTGCACCCAGGGAGACTTGAATTTCACTTCATCGGAACGCGTGAACTATGTCGCCTCTCTCTCGCCAGGGGGGACGATGACGTTGTGTCCTCCTTGAGTCAACTTACATCCTATCCAACTTCCTTCACCAGCAAAGCATCAATGCAGTCACAGTGCTTGTCAAACCACATACGATACGGAAATGTCAAGCCCAACAATGTGCAGCACCAAAATGACACAAGCCGAACATGGTCGCGAACACCAATCACCGTTCTGACTGCGAGTAACTTGGATCGAAAAAAGGTGGGCACTAAAGTATTACATCAACGCGTGGGTTAGCCAAGTGGCTGCTCGGATCACATCGTTTCCCACCTGCAACTTACCTGATACAGTGGTTTTTGTGTCGGTATGAGTGTCTCGATTGCCTTCTCGAACGAGGAACGAATGATATTGGTTCAAATAGTCGTTATAGCACTGCAAGTCACGAAACAGGACTAGTTTGCCAAAGGTGATCTTCAAGAATGGGTTCTGACTTGAAGGGTCATACTCTAGGGCCTCGATTAACTCTTGCACATCGGTCTTATCAATGCAGCTGTGAGAGAAAGAGAAAAAATGGCGTGAGTGATGAAAGCATGTCGAAAACTGGTGCTTGGTGAGGTTGATCCTGAACCTCGGCACTCACTGATTGAAGAAGAAGCTTTGCGATGCGCGATGAGTCACAACCTTGGTTCGGCTCTCGTGAGCTCGCCTTCCCTTCCCGGAGTGATGCGCGTGGGTATACCTGTAGTGATAACACTCCACGTCCCAGGTGATTATAGGCCTAGAGTCTCGAAGATCGTGAAGGATCTTTATTACTTCAAACGGAGTCAGCATATTGGAAAGATACCTCCGAGTACTTGAAGATACCGCTTCGATGAGGTACGCCAGGCTCACTACAGTCACAGTCGTCCAATATCCGCGACGATCATGCCAAAGTGGTTGACTCAACAGTGATGCGAACAGCGCCAACGTGAGGGCGCCGGCAAGTTTGTGTTTTGTCAGATTCGTCGGACGAACCGTGGATAACAACGATGAAATGTCATCAGTGTCCATCTCCATGATTTTGGACTTCCCGAAGCCGTCGAGATAGCCGAATCTTCGGTGTCGGTTTGATTTGCTTGGAATTGTTAAGCTTTGTGACAACGCTGAAAACTCGGAATTCACCTCCGGTGGCAGCATCGAAACAACTGCAACGACTAGCAGCAATGTTGCCATAGAAGTGTAACATTGTTGTTGTTTCATGAAGCAGAGATTTCACTTGCAGGCTCTTGAAACCAATGTAGGTTTCGAGACTTCAACAATCAAGCTCATGCCATGTCATGGTTGCATCCTCCCTGAACGGAATCCCGGCAAGATCCGAAGATCGAACCAAATCCTGTGACGTCATGGTGATACAGTCTATTAACGGTACCGGTACTGTTAACTTATGATTTACTCATATCACAGGCACACGAAAAAAATGAACATTATGCGATCGTGCACAGCATGAATTACAGGGTCTCTAAAACACCTTCACCATGAGATCGGCTCGGCGATGGTCAGTCATGCTGATCTGTTTCGTTCATGTAGCGCACTACTCTCCACTCCACCATGTCGGGGCTCTTGAAGTGCCATCCACCGGAACGAGAACACTCTTCCGGCACCAAGTATTGATGATGGCGCAAAATTCACGACTGACAAGCGACGACATTCCATCACGACCGATAACAACCCATCATTCCGCGCGTGGAGGTGGAGAAAAGGATGCCTATTTGACGAATCTGTCCTACTATTTAGTCTGGTCTCCAACTTTCCTTCCTAAAACCTTTGCTTCGTTTTTTCTGCTGCTGTTTGCACGACCTTTCTTGGCACATAGAGTCGCCTTACCGGCCGCCCCATTCGTCACCGCCCATCGACGAGGCATGATGTCGATTCTTGCGACGTCGATGGAAATGATTTTGCTTCCACTGCTTTCGAGCGCTTGCTGCAGTATTCAGTTGCTTATCAACGTCATGGTCGGAGCTGGCGGCTGCGCTGGTTTCAACAAGCACCTTGGACCCTTGAGGCCATACTTCCTGGGGATACTATTGAGCGTGGTAGTTCCCATGATTGTGACAAGAAATGTGATGAGCTGGCCCAAACTCGTTGTTCAGCTTTTCTTAGCTTTTCTGCCGGAATTAGTCCATGTGTGGAATTCCAACCCATTTCATCTCGCGTTCGGGAGATTGCGAAGCAGTACGAAGGAGAAGACTGACTCGACACTCGTACATGCACAAGCGGAGATGGTAATTCCCGGAATGGGTTGCGTGGCCTGCATCAACAAGATTAATAATTCGCTACAACAATGTGAAATTGTCACTGGCAGTGAGGCTTGGTTGGAAGGCTCTGGAGGCAAAGCTAGTGTGGTTTATGTGGTGGACAGTGAAGCGAAGGCAGAGGACGTGGCAATCCAACTAGCCAATGTCGTTCGTGAAGCTGGATTCGACCAGTGTTTAATCGGCACCGTGCGAACGATCAATACTCGATAAATTCGCTCTATATTTTGTCATCCATGATGTCCTGTCGAATCTGAGCCATCATGTCATTCATGTATTGAATGTTGTGAACCGTCGCCAGTGGAACGGCAACTGGCTCGTTTGCTTTAAAAAGGTGCCAAAGATACGCACGATCGTAATGTTGGCAGGTGCTGCAGTTGCACTTGTCATCAATCTTAACGCCGAATGAATTGCGATATTTACCACTCTTGATCCGAACGTGACCATTGCGCGACAGGAGTGTACCATGACGACCTAAACGCGTAGGATAAGCCGAATCCAATGTATCAATTCCTTTTGTGGCTGCATTGCGAATACTCTCCTCGTCCGCGATTCCCAGCAAATGCCGAGGCTTACTTTTGCGTTCTCCAATGTCAAATAGGGGCATCATCCATTCCAATAGTTCCTTCAACTCCTCTCTCCCGTTCCCGAGTGATCCGCCGATACCATAGCCATCAAAGGCAATGAAGTCAGGTACTCAACACTTTGAGTCCGCAGTTCTTTATCAATACCTCCATGAACGACGCAGAACATTGCCTGCTGTTGCACATCCTTAAGATGTTCCTTCAAACTCCTGGCCTCCCATCTATGTGATCGAGCAACTGACTCCACCAAGGCGCTTCTATCGATGTGATACGGCGGCAGTTCATCAAGAGGAATGATAATGTCGGCTCCGATATCTTTCTGGGCTTGCACAGTGGATTCGGGTGTCATTAAGAATTTACTTCCATCACGATAACTGCGGAATACCACTCCTTCCTCGGTCACCTTGACTGCATCCGGGCCCATTTGTTGATGCCCGCCTGTTTTGACAGACGCACGCTTGAGCTCTCCTTGCGACGAAAGCTCTTCTTGAACACTACCGTACGCCAACGAGAATACTTGAAAGCCTCCAGAGTCAGTTATGAATGGTCGATCCCGACGATGCGTAAACTTGTGAATACCACCAGCATCCTTGATCGTCTGGGATCCAGGGTGCAACATCAAATGGTAGGTATTAGAGAAAATGAGCTGCTGGCCGGAGGCATCAGCGTCACGAAAGTCCACTCCCTTGAGGGCCGCATTGGTGGCCACTGCCACAAAGCCTGGTGTATCAATGATCCCATGCGGGGTGTGGATCCGCCCGACACGAGCTTGACTCTTTGTGGATTGGTGCAAAATCTCGAAGCGAAAATAATCCCGAGGCTCGTAGGCCCATTGAGGAAAGTCGGACGGCTCGGGAAGAGGAGGCGGAGGGCCTTCCTCTTTGGGCTTAGATTTTCTGGTCTCGCGCTGACCGCTTGCCTCCTGGTCGTTCGACGTGGTCAATTGACTCAATACAAGCTTGCCCCATCGTCGGACAATGTTGCCCTCCAAGTGGACACATCTCAAAGACAAGCCCAACGATCGTCGTGGAACGGAAAGTCCACCAGTCAATCTTCCTTGTATCAATATGAACAGTATCATCGCACCGACACCTGGAGAAGCTGGTCTTTTCATCGCCTTTCAATTGCTAATTCCAACCATTTGATTGCTAATTGCTACCAGGTACCACTTCTTTGGAGATGAAACTCAGTTGATTGCAGGTGCAGGGTCGGAAATTCAGAGTCGGAATTCACTGATGGGTTGAATGGTTGGATGGATACTGGCCCATGCGGGCGCTCCGCCGTTGATTTATTTGTACTCGCACCTCGCACGGGAGTACTCAGTACTCAAGTATGAGATTGTACCTCATACTTCATACTTCATACGATGTACAATTACGCCCGTCTCCCGGTTCGGTCCAAGCATGACAGCATGACGACTAAAAACGTAAGGACCGCAGACATGAGGTCATGTACTATCATATAACATGCTCGGAGTAGTTCACGTATCGTACAGCTGCACGGAGTTATATCCAATTCCACCCAGTGGTTGGTTGATAGAGAGACTATGAACAAAGTCTCTCTTGTAGGATGATGCTAGGAAACCTCAAGTGGGACTAAACCCTTCATACGTACAGCGAGAGCATGATTGCGCTTACTACCAGGTACGAGTAGTACGCTGGCTGTAAGCGTAGCCTTTCCGAGAGAAGTCGTGCTACGAATTCAATTGCTGGTATAGACGACTGATACTATCAGGATGAGCACATTCATGACTCCTACGGAGAGGCCGTTCCTGGACGAGGAAATGACGCGACTCTTTATTTCGTCCTTGGGGAACAGCCGTTCGGTCAGTTTCCACCTGGCTGGGACGTGGGACTCGAAGGGATGTGTGTTGGAGAGAGGAGGAGACTCATCATTCCTCCGGTTTTGGCCTACGGCAGCACATGAGTTCCGAGGAGGGGCATCCCTCCTGCAGTACGACATGACGTTGATCTCTATCAATGGTCTTCCGACGCCGCAGTGATTAGTCGTCCGCAGGGAGTGAGGCTTGATCTCGTAGGAAGAAAACAATATTGTTCTCGGGCTCTCGACTGCCGAGTTGTTCATGGGAACCGTGCACCTGTGGGACGATGTCGTGAACCAATGATACATCAACGTTCCAGGTTTGGCCATCGTTTTCATTTTCCTTTCCACTGACCAAGTAAGACATAGAGACAAATTTCCAACCGATGTATATATCCTCTGGCTTGTAAGTGTGTGCCTTTAAGACCTCGTTGACGGTAAGGCTTGAGGTGCCGGTAAAGATTAGGCCAAATTCAAAGATGTGTGGGTTTAGGTTTGCTCGCATTTCAGTAGGGGTGTTCCAAGATGTGGGCCATCCACCGAGCCTTTTGATGTGATCTCTGATTTTGCTTCGCAAGAAGGGTGACGAATGATCAAGAGTGTGTTGGAAATACCAAGCTCCCGTGAAATATGAATTTGTCGAGTGATTTAGCGGGACGTGTCGATAGCGTCGCTTCAATGTGGGCATGCCTCGACGCTTCCAAACAGCAGTCCCTATATTTTCAAGACCATTCACCTCGTCTGCTTCTTCTGCCGTTTCGTTTCCCGCGCTGGGACGCTGTTCCATCAGCTTAACGATGTGCACGGTGCATTCAATTGCAGCAAACGAGATCTCGGCATCTCGTCGATTGGCATTTTGATTAACAACTCGGAATTCCAAGTATGGAAAAGTCGATAATTCAAGGTCCATGTCGTCGGCACATTCTTCGCTTGATACGCCAACCATAGGGTTTGACAAAGGTGTGCCTATCCCTCCAGACGGCTTCGATTCCAATTTGGTCCCATACTGAAGGCAAACAGCACTGCTAAAAGTCACGGAAGCAGTGACAAGATTTCTGGTAATCTTTGCCATTATGATCGCCCCGCAAAATCCGATGTAAAGCATACCAATGAAAGCTTCCGTTGATAGAAGAATCCGCATGCCAGTGCATTTGACGTCTGGTGGGATACTGATAACTCCATAACCGACTGTTGAGAACGTATTCCACGAGAGTTCGAAGGCTACGTTGAAATTATGAGTGAGCTTATCAGGGTTCTCATAGTCGAAGCCAGGTAAACACTCCTCTCCTGTCGCATGAAATAGGGAAGCTGTAGAGGAACGGAGACAAAAGGCATAGATATAAATGAAGATGAAATAAACTGCCACAAATAGGAAGAAAGACCTCACGTAAGTTGTCCGATAGTGCAAGAGAGTCCAACCAATAACGGCACCTTCTGTAACGGAGTGAATGTATCGCCATGCAGCGAATGTGATTTCCGTCCGAGGTGGAATGCGATATTGGTCCACTGCGCGACGAGCCGCACGATTGAATACATTTTCCTTCCAAGTGTTCCATAATCTTTCGCGAGAGGCCATTGGCGTGGCAGTCACTCGAGTGCGAGCTAAATCAGCGTCTTTCGTTCGACCTCCTAGGTACTGGGGAGCACGTCGATCGACGACCGAGGTGACGTACACTTCGGTACTTCTGGATGGTTCGCCCTCCCCTCGTCCCGCGAGCTTCGCAATCTTCGTATCGCGCGTGCCCCCGGCTCTTCGCCTGCGTGAGCCTGGGATTCACTACGATCCTCATTATGGACGTTTGGTGTTGGAGCATCACATAGGTCATGCGCGCTGATTGCTGGCGGTGAAGAAACGGTTCCGTGATGCTCCTCTTGGTCCATTGAACCGATTCCTTTGGAAGCCACTAACTCCTGTTTTAAGACGAAAACAACGCGTTGATCCTCTTGCAAACTGGGATATTTGAAAGGAAATGTATACTCCCTGCCTGTTTACTTGTACTGCAGCCTCGTTGGCGCACCTTCTGGTTTTTTGTTATGATTTGCGGGAGTGCCTTTGCCCTTAGCACTTCGAATTAATGCGGTTAAGAAGCATTTGCGACTTGAGACCAATCAGAATCCGCTACGACGTCATCATGCGGACATCAGTGTCAAAAACCTTGGAAGTGACATCACGTCTCAACGGATTCGGGCATAATTTCTTCATGTTATTCGAGTCTTCGAGTACTGTAATCTTTAATCTACCGTAGTGAGTAACATGTATGAAAATAAAATGAAGAACAGCAGTGCGAGTATGGATACACAGTGCACAGTGCACATATGGTTATGAACATACATACAGTCTCGTATAGACAGGGGGAGAACACTCGTAACACTTGACGCTTGACACTCTTCAAACACGCGACCTCCAAACTCATTTTTAAGCAAGGCTGCCTTGTGAGATCAATCTCGTCGCCTTTTCAGTCAATGATAAAGAAGGATGCTCGAAGAAACGAAAGATTTAACGGTGACGCCCGATGACCAGGCAGAGTCAGGCGACTCAGACCTGAACGCGAGCGACAATCAGGATTTTGCAGTCAGAGACGCCGTGGTTAAGGTGGTTGTGCCGGATGAAGGAGCCGGCGACGGCAATGAAGTTATCGATCGTTCTCCTGCCACCCGACCAACTGAGGTCAAAAATAGACGACGTTGGCGCTCCTTGCCCAAGCATCTCTCAAGACGCCGTCACGAGCGTCGGACGGCAAACAACAATCGTCGCTGGCAGGCACTTTGCAGGTGTTTATCTCTGGGGAAAGAACCAACGACTAACGATGACGACCAGGTTCGAATCCCTCCGCGCGAGGAACTTGGCTTGAAAGGACTGGCGCACGCGTCTGGTGAAGCCATTTCTGCGGCTTCCAACTGGTTGCAAAGGCGGACCTTCGTGGCGGTCGTTGGATTGTTCCTTGTTTTCTACCTGTCAGCAATCATTCTGTTCTGTTGCATCCTCACCCTAGCGATCAATCTTTCCTATTCTGAGAGAGGGATGATGTGCTGCATAGGTTATGACTTTGATAACAACACTATATCGAATAACTACGTGATTGTTTTCGAATTATCTTGGACGGTAAGTGATTTACAAATGCCGAATGAATGTATGATTTGTAACAGTGATTGGACTCTATCCACTATACGCCCCGATGACTAATTTCATTACCGTGCATTTATAGACCTTTGCAACTGTGGTAAGTTCAGTAATTCGTTGCCTTGAGGTTCGACTTCCTTGTTCACAGTTACCAACTAAACATCTCTCAGGGATACGGTGATGTCGCTGTGCCCGCGGACGAAGAGTGCCAAGGAGTCCGCTACATGCTTGCCATAGAGGCCTTTCTTGGGATTTTATTCACGTCTGTGTGTGGCGCGATCTTCTATTCAAAGATCGTGCGGCTGCATACCCAGGCTCATGTTACCTTTAGCAGTGCCATTTGTCTTCATTATGGTAGCGGGATTACGGACCCGGTGTTTGATGTCGTTCGTTCAGACAAGCCGAAGGAGCATTTGAGTTGCATCGATAAAGATGCTGTTACTAACTTTCCGATCATCGAATTGCGATGTTTGAACGATCGTGCTACGGCTGGTGGAGGAGAGATAATAGGTGCTAGTCTCAAGTGTATCGTCAATTCGCTTGAAGAAGTAAGAGAAAGCGAGCAAGACGGTGACCGCAGCGGAGATGTGCTACGAGGGAGTCCATCTTATGGTGATTCCCATGTTGTGATGAAGAGACTGATCACATCGAATCTCTCTCTTTCTCCTGATACGCATCCTTACTTATCCTCAGGAATCTGGTTTATTCGTCATGTGCTGGATCATGAATCTCCTCTCCTAACTGTATCAGTTAAGGAACGGATTGCAGCGCTGGGAGGATGGCCTGCGGACCTGGATTCCCCATCAAAGATTCGAGGAAGTTTGAATCAAAATGTGAGAGACATTATCATCACCTTCACAGGGACTTCGAATTTGACTGCAGATCGAGTTTTTCTGAATCAAAGATACACACTTTCTGACATTTACATTGGTTGGAAGTTTGCTAGCATGGTGTACATCGTTGCTGGAGGGTCGAAAAATCAAGCCAGAGCCGATCTCGACATGACACTGGTTCATGATATAACACCTGTATTGGGTGAAGAACACGAATCGCTCGATAGCCCTGAACTCAGCATCGCTGTCCAGAGGCCGCACGCCTATGTTGTTGGTTCTGCAAGCAACGACGATAGATGAATATCAAAACGTCGCCTTTGAGAACAAACTGTTTTTACTGCCCCTGCAGCGAATGGATGATCAGACGAACGCGTTTTTTGTTGACGTCGCCGAAAGGGGTGCGTTATCAATGGGCAAGGTTTTGTTCGACCGCGATGAATTCGAGGCGACGAGGTCACAACCAGTCTATCTTTATCCATGGCTCATGTCAAGCTTCGTCCGCTTTGGTGATCATCAAGTGGGGTGGACCTTTCATGGGCTTATTTTCCAAAATGTGAAGCCATTTGTTGTACAAGTTGTGTGATAGTGCTCGGTGCTCGTTTAAACGTTGTTGTCTACTCGCTGCTACTAGCTATGTCATAGTAGTAGCTACGATGTTCCATAGCGATAGTGAGACCACGACAAGTCTATGAAACATACTGAATCGCGCAAACATGTACTTACTGCGTATGCATATGTACACAGCATATAGTATTGTGATGTACTCGAACTCAGTAGAGGATACTATCCCTACGATACCGTTACGAATGTGGAAGTACTGTGGACTATTAGTAGTGGGCGCGACCGAGGGCTCAACAGCAATGAGGCGCATCATCATGTCAGATTCGTTTCGATGTGATGCAATGTATGCAATAATATAGAGAGGTACAAGTAATGCATCTGCTTCATCGCTCTTGATTGGCTTGGCGTTGACGCGGTTCTCTTCCTCATATTACGCAGAAATCTTACGAACGTTGCAGTCCCTGGTGCTATCAGCTATTAACGTTGATCATGCCTGGCTTGAATGGAGCATCCATTAAGATACCAGTTGCAGCGCTGGCATTTGCCGCAACGATAGAAGTGTTCCGACGTTACTTGCGGCAACCAAAAGAAAGAGACGTCACAGTCCCCCCGGTCGATGCAACGATTGGAAGTCGAGGATTAGCTGCTCTTCCGGCGCCGTTGTCATACCTTAGCAGCTTCTATATGTGTCTACAGGATCCCTGTGATCCCCATGATAACCCCACTGGTTACATCGCACTGTGCATTGCGGAGAACAAGCTTGTGACAGACCTTATCGCTGAGAGATTGATGCAATCGGGCACGGCAACAGCGGCCTTTTCGGATTCAGAAGTTTACTGTTACGGCTCTTTCCTTGGACTTCCGGTCGCTCGCTCTGCCATTGCCTACTTCGTCGCCAAGAAGTTCCTCTTCCCCGACAATCAAACAATCACACCGGAGGAGGCTCTGGAACACATTTCTCCCGATCACATTGCACTAGGTGCGGGAGGAGCAGCTCTGTTGAACTATCTTTTTTACATTCTAGGTGAGAAAGGGGATTGCTGTCTGATTCCTGCGCCTTATTATGCAGCCTTCGAATCAGATATGAGTGCCATTGCTGGATGCAAGCCATTTGCCGTACACGCAGCCAATCCGGCGATGGGACCAACGCCAGAAGAACTTGATCTTGCCTTTATCGAAGCTCAGTCGAAAGGAATGAGAGTCAAGTTCCTTCTACTAACTAACCCGAACAATCCCCTTGGAGTAATATACAGCCCAGATGTTGTTCGCCGTGCAGTTACGTGGGCACGCAAGCGTGGTCTTCACACAATTATGGATGAAATTTACGCTCTTTCAAACCATGACAAGAATAATCGAAAGTTTGAATCCATTATTCGCATTCTGGACAACCAGCTGGGCAATGACGTTCATTTCTTGTGGGCGCTGTCGAAGGATTTTGGCGCCAGTGGCTTTCGCGTTGGAACCCTGTATACTCAAAATGAACAACTTTTGAGAGCGTTGGCGAACTTGAATATCTTTTCTGGAGTTAGCCATCCTATTCAGATGATCGCTGCAGAGGTCTTGACGGATGATCACTTTGTCGACACGTTCTGGACACGAGTCGTGCGAGACTCTCTCAGTCGTACGCTATTTGTGCAGGAAAACTGGAAGAGATGGTGATTCCCTTCATTCACGCCGAGGCCGCCATTTTTCTCTATGTCGACCTCTCTTCCTTGTTACCAAAAAAGGATGCTGACGGGGAAGCCATGTTGTGTGAGTTAATGACAACACATGCTCGTATCGTCCTGACTCCTGGTGATTCACAGCGAGACTCTCGTCCTGGGTGGTTTCGCATCTGCTATGCCTCTGTATCGCCCGAAGTGTTGGGGATTGCCATGGAACGACTAAGCCGCCTTGTTGCGAAGGTTCGAAGAATGGATTGGTCAGATCTGCATGCAACCTCGCTAGAGAGCGTTCTGGTGACTGTAAGAAGTTAATTTTTCGTGAAATCTGTGTATTATGTACGTTCTAGTCTTCAAATCGAACTCTATGGTCACCACCGTTCTTTTTGGGCCTTTCATTGAAACCATCGTCACCAGCTGCTACCTTCCGTTTCAACCCGAGTGAGCTTCTCCCCATGAGCCGTAGATTTCCCAGGATGTCCACCATCTTAGATCTCATTTCGTCGTTAGTGCTTTCCGCATTGTCTCCGCCACGAGTTTTGGACGCCATTTTCTGCTCGACTTCAGTCATCAGCGACTCCACGCTATCCTTTGCAAGAAGCGTCTCCACTTCAACACGCCCTTTCGCGCCCATCCTCCAGGCACGCGCCACAGCTTGGTCTTGGAGACTCTTGTCCCAGATTTCTTCCAGGAAACATATATGGGTAACAAAAGATAGATCCAAGCCTTCACTGCCGTCCTTCGACAAAAGCATGCAGAAGCAGTCCCTTGCGGTCTTGAATTTCGATAACTCCTGGGTTCTATATGATCCCCAGAACTCAGCTACTGCACCTGCGCCATACCTCCGTATGAGACGATGACCGATTAAATTCAAAACCTTGCGAAACTGAGAAAAAATGATAACTTTCAACGGGCGATCTTCCGCTAGCCCAATTTGCTCTCCAACGAATAATGATGCGGCCGGTGAGAAAAATTTGGAATTTCGTCGGGTCTGTGCCTGCAATTGATCTAGGCGTGAAATGACGTAGTGGAACTTTGATTCTTCGGGTGGGCAGATTTCAGAGGCACGACGACAAACCGAACACCTCGAGCCTTCCGTGATCATGACGCACTCGTCGTGTTCTTCATGACAAAGCAAACACTTTCCATTGGCGGCTGCAACACTATATTCGCATGCGTGTCCATCGCCACGTTTCCTCTTTCTTCTGGTTGGCACTGCTGGCTGAATTGCGACATGCCCTGCAAGATTGATTCTCTCTTCATCCTCGAGAGTCCTTCGAAGCCGTGTTTCGTCTTCCACTTCATTGTCAAGCGCATCTGCTTTCTTTTTCTCCTCCTCATGCTTGTAGTAGTCGTACCATTCGTACACGATTCCGGGTTGTAACCTTTGAAAGTCATCAACATCAAAAGGAGTTTCACAAATCAAACATGATCTGGTATCACTTGTCATGCACTCGGTGCAGACGAGATCACCGCACGGCAGAATTAACAAAGTGCTGACCTCGAAACCGCATTTCATGCAATGCGATCGTTCCTCAGTCACAGCACGTTGCATGTAGTCAAGAACCACTCTCTTTTTCACGTCTGACAAGTCATGGATGTCAAGCAACTCCTCTGTCTCTGCCCAAGCCTTTCCAGTAATCTGGGGCACAATTCGAAGCCCGCCAGAACAAGCGAGCCGCAAATTCTCAAATGCAAGACGCGCATGTTTCGCTTGAGACTTGTGCAGCAAGCTGTCCTGTAGACCAGATGTTTTCCCTTTCATTGAGGTAAGCAGGAGATTGGATTGAACAGCGCAAACCAAGGTATTGAACGTGGTTTGCTCGTCACGACTCATATTCAGCCAAACCCTCTCAAAATGTGGAGGTGGGAGTTCTTCGATGTCGAGTTTCGTATGCCTCATCATTAAAACTGCGAGGAGCGATCTCACATGAAAAAATGAAGCCAGCGACCCAGCATTCCAAGACCGACTGAGTAGAGCCCAAAATCGATCACCATCCAACCTGGCAGTGAAAAATTCGTGTTTAAGAAAACCCATGAGACACAATAAATTCGTCATACCGGAGCGACTTGAAGTTTGGGGAGTGGGAGTGCCTGTCATAGACCAGCGGCGGCTTGCGGCTATCCACGAGGCGAACAGAATCGCATTGTTTTGCTTTCCACGACCCATGGAATGGCCCTCGTCTACCACCATTCGCGTCCAGTGGACTTTGAGCAACGAACAAGCACTCATTTTCGGCTTCGAGCTCCTATGGACAGCGTATGGATTGACGGTTCCATCCTTTTGCTTCATTTCGGCCTCAAAACTACCTTTCTTATACTCATGGGTAAATCGTTTTGTTGTCGTCAAGACGACTTTGAACAAAGCGAGGAATTCCGGTCCTGGAAGCGGAAAGCTACTGGAATGATCAATGAAGATGAGTGGAGATACTTCAAAGGCGGTTGCACGCTGCTGAAGTGAATTCATCCTTTCCAGCGTTTCGTCATCGTTCGTTTTGAAGTGAAAGATGACTGGCTCCTTGCTAGTCCAGTATTGGAGATCTACGTGCATTGTGATTTGCTCCTGGAAACAACACGGTTGGAATCAAGTTTTGCTGTTCGATATTTTGCCACCAATGTCAACTTACCACCCAATGATTCAGAAGAGTCTCAGGCACGACGAGCAATGTGGCACTTGACGAAACAAGGGAAGCCATGTACTCTTGCCTTATCTTTCTCTCTAATATGGCAGCGACTGAACTATTGGGACGAGCAGTCGAATTCGAGAAAGACTTTCGGGCCGTCGAAATGATCTTTTTCTTCAATTCTGCGACAAGGTTATTGAAATCGTGCAGCATATCTTTTGCAAGCTCGTGTACATCGTCGTCCTCATCATTGTACGTCATGGCGTTTCGAAAGATGAGCTCGACGTCGTCGACGTAAGCAGAAAAATTGTTTGTGTATGTGCCATTAGTGATTCTCCTTGAAATCTGGAGGAAACACATCGGTTCGTCAATTACATCAAGGTAGTCCGGGTTTTCGAACGTGCACACGGGCCATCGGAATATTGATTCGTCGTCCAAGCGTTGAGCTAGACGGGTAAGTCGGTTCAACTCCTGCCTCTGATAGATCGGGTCCAGCTGCTCACGCCAGTAAACATGGAAACGTCGCTCTCGTGTTCGATCACTTCAGACTGTTCATGCACACTCAGCGGCTTCTCCTCACTCGATAGGCCAAGGGTTTGCAGAATGAGAGACAGCACAGTAATTGTTTTTCCAAGACCTGGATCATCACACAGTAAGCCTCCCCTGGTGATTCTTCGAGAAAGGTGGATTGATCCGCGAGATGACTTGAAATCCTCGCACACTTGGCCAGATTGAGCATTTACCCGAATCACCTTGCCAGGTGTTCTCCTGGGTCGTAACAAAACAGTTGCACCGGCTGTGATGCAGCGGTGGCAGTCTCCATCGATACTCAATGAGCTACATTTTCCTTCAATAACATCATTCTCTGTCCATTCGTGCACCTCACGGCTTCGCATCCACTCAAGGGATCTGATTTGATGGCTGTAGAGGACGAGCTTAAGTCCTGGGACGACAGCTTTCAGTGCCTGGTGCAGTTCGGAACACGTACTGCGCCAGGCGTTCAATGATCGGGCTCGTAGGAAAGGAGCAATTCTCGTTTGAATCACCTCGTGAGGGATCATAGCAAATGGAGACTGCTTATTTCGCGACGAAACCTTCGCAGTCTTGGTCTGCAAGCCTCGTAGCCTCGAATAGAGCTCCTCCAACGACATGTTGGGAGGAAAGAAAGTATCTCGGCGCAACTCTCCGCCATCTTGGAATCGGCGCGTCGCCTCGAACCCCATCCCGGAGCTCAGGTACTCCCAGTCGCTTCGCATTATTGAGAGCAACAGTTGAGTGGCAGAGGGAAGTGCCTTGAGTTTCCCCCTCCGCCCTTCAACCAGCAGTGGCATAGAAAACGTAATGAGGAATGCAACTTTGCGAGGTGCAATGTCATCATCGTTGTGAGGTGCAATATCATCATCTTTGTGAGGTGCAATATCATCATCTTTGTGAGGTGCGATATCATCATCTTTGTGAGGTGCAATATCATCGTCCTTCTCCATGTCGATAGGTCCGGTATTCATCCTGAGTTGTATTGTTTCGATGTGAATGTGGCGTAACTCTTGGCAAGTCATGGCCAACCCAAGGAGAAGCGACGGATCAGAACGATTTGCATGTCCGTCCCTGCAGCATGGAGGGCAAGACGACGAGTGACGTGCGTCCTCCATAGTTCCATCAAAGCGAGTTGTGCTTCCAAGTATTAAACGGACCTGTCCATCGTCGCCGTCCTCTGTTCGCAAAAGAGATGCTACCTCGACGACAAGCGCTTGTCTCTTCTTGGTAGCCTTCGTCCGCATCAGTGAAGTCAACATCAATCCAAGTATTCTTTTGGAAGCCACGAGAGTTGAACTGAAGAATGCAATCCTCAAGCAATAGAAATCCAACTTCGTCGGCTGTAGGTTCAACAGTCGACGATTCTGAAGACCTCATTTTCCCCATTTCCGCGGAATGGAAGTATGCATCTTTATGTTTTTAGAAGAGACCTCTAGATTGTACACCGTACGGCAGTATGTGGAATCTCAAGAGAACAGCATCATATGCATATATGATACTAGTGGGTGCCTCCCAATTGGTCGGACTTTTGGAATACGTGTACGGTAAAAACGAAAAAACCCACGCCTCCCAATCGGTCGGACTTTTGGAATACATGTACGGTATGGGTTGTGCACGGTTGTGTGTAGTGGCAAGCGTGCTGCAAATGATGTGTTTTACAACACAATTAGATGAGGAAAAAAAGTGACAAATTCATAGAAATTTGCTAATTTAGATTGCCAAAATACACAGTATTGAAGTTGTTTACAAATCCTGTTGATGATACTGAGGGCACAGTTTTGATATCAGGACCTCCTTATAAACAATGTTGTGCAGAAGATGACCATCAGTAAATATGAAAAGATCATGTGGGTTACGAACTCTTGAGAGAGCAACGTAAAGCTGGCCATGTGCAAATACACCTTGTGGCAAGAAAATGCCAACTCTTCGCAATGTTTGACCTTGACTCTTGTTGATCGTCATTGCATATGCTGGTTGAACTGGAAACTGACGTCGTTTGAAGACAAATGGCAGCTCATCTTGAGGTGATAGGAGAGCAATCCGTGGTATGTCCACAATTTCTGCAGTGGTAGGAATCAAACACTGGAGGACAGACTGTGAGATACGGCGAACAATGAGACGGGTGCCATTGCTGAGTGTGCTTGATAGGTTTCGAGCAGCATGACCAACATGCCTTTTTCAGAGTGAGGCAATGTGGTGGAAGGCCAGATAGCTCCAAAGAGTTCAGGAATTCAGGAGGATAGAGGGTATGTGCAGGATCATTAGGTTCCTCAGATATGATGTTGTCAATACTGAGAAACACATGTTCATCATGAGGTAGCCTTGAGGTTACCATATCATTGATTCTTTGAACATCTTTGTTTTTAGGACATAGAATAGCACGTTCAGACCAATAGGCTGGTTCATTGGAAGAAAAATCATCAAACACATGCTCAACCAGTTCGTTTGTATCCTGAGGCTGGAATATATAAGATGGTAGATTTATTGGGGAAGGCTCCATATCCTCGCCGATCCTCAACAGGAAAGATGCAAAATGGGAAAGTACTTCTTGGAACTCTGGGTTAGCATTTGTGTTCTGTAAGTCCATTCGCAATCGCATATTTTCAGAGAGTTGCATTACATTCACAGATGATGTTTGCCAGACTTTGGATTGTAGGACAGTTGAATGCACAGTGGTAGCTCTTCCAGCATGGCGTAGTATGGGAAGCACTTGACGAAAGTCACCACCCATGACGACAACCAAGCCACCAAATGGAGCATCATTACGTTCAAGTAAATCACAAAGAGACTGTGAAAGAACATCAAGACCAACACCCTTAAGCATTGTGATCTCATCAATGATCAAAATCTTTGCAACCTTCATAACTTCTGCCTTCTCTTTTGATAGGTTGCACATGGATGTTTCATATAATTGAATTGGAAGCCCGGATATATAGTGCAGAGTACGGCCCAAAGGGGCAAAGTTTGAGGCAGCAATGCCTGATATGGCCGTTGCAAGGGCAACCTTCCCTTCACTGCGCACCTTGGCAAGGATCATCCTGAACAACTCCGTCTTACCTGAGCCTGCAGGTCCATCAACAAAATAAACATTTTTCTGATTTTCAGTACCAGCATTGTTGTTCACAGAAGCAAGTACAGCATCAAAAATAGCACGCTGTTCAAGATTCAGGAGAGGGAGGCGATCCAGCTGCTGTTGAATATCAGTGTTGGATGATGACAGCTGCAATTCTAACAAATGGTTGACTGAATTGTTGTCCATGGCACTCCCATGCTCCTCAACCAGAAGTGTGCGGAGGGATGGTATCCATTCGAATACAGAACGGCTGTGCATTATCCCCAGAAGGGCATCAAGTTTACGCACAAGGAGGTCCTGCAGGTGTTGTTCACTAAGGCTGGGTTGACGGTGTGCATAGTCTTCTGACAGGGCAGCCCAGTGAGAGTCATAGAGTGACCTTGGGTCAGAGACATCACAGTTGAAGAGGATGATTGCAAAAGTCTTCTGAGCCTTGCTGGGAGAGTGTCTGTGTGGCTTCCTGCATGGCTCGATGCCACTCAGTATCATCATCTAGAAGACCCAATGTACGACAGGCATCTTGAAATGTTGGACAAAGTACATCATCAACGGTTCAGAGCTTCAAAGCTTGTTGCACCTTTCACTACAGTCAACATCCTTCGCAGGAAGTATCTCTCACCAGAAGAAGGGGAAGCACTGTAGAGGCGAGACACAGTGGGGAATGTCTGCCGGTGATTGGAGCGTCGTACCCAGCACTTCTCGACACCAGCACTTTTCCATGTGTAGTGTTGTGGGATGTCATGATAAAGGAACTGGCGAGCATACTGATCATGCCGATTGAGGTCCAACCAGGCAGTCAATTGTGTACAGGGTGGTCCTCTTGCAAGCACTTGAGCAACATTTTCATTTTCCTCAAAAACCACTGATTGCTGATTGGGAAGATGGAACATTAGGCGCATCACATTGGGCTTCTCTGAATGTAGACGAAGGCTGAAGAGGCGCCAGCATGCCTCTGATGCAGAGACATAACGTCCATCAAGATAGAGCTTGATCTCATCAACATCTTCCCCCATCTGGACTGCAGCACGGTCGTGTCCCTTGTATACATACTTGTAGAGGTACTTGACGGCCTGCACTGAATTGCACACCTCAACATTGATATGACAATCATACTTCTTGGTAAGATGGCAATTATATGGCACAACCCAGCGGTTGTCCAACTCAGCTCCTCGAACAGTTACAGTCCTTCCATCATCACGTCGATGATATTGAGGGAATCCATCATCATTGAGTGTTGTCTCATCTTGAAAGGGCCGGGATACTTGTCCTTGCATTCACCTGCTGGCTTTGTAGAACTATTACAACACTTCAAATTTTTCCATCGATTGGGGAAACTTTGGTGCCACAGGGCCCATGCAACATACACCTCTTCACAGTTGCAAAAGTTCAGGATCTATCAATGCATCTGGGATCTCAGCTGAAACAATATGGTCAATGTCAGATTCTGTGCGCGGTTTGTCATTCTCTGCCAAAATGACCAGTACATGTGCATGTGGCAATCCTCGCTTCTGAAATTCGATGGTGTAGATAGCAGCCACAACCCTTCCAAGCACTTGCCGCTTCTGGAGGTCAAACATCATCTCTGTAAATTTGAGATGGAACACTCGTGCCACCAAATCTGGTCTGTCATTTACAGTTTGGCCAGGAAGAAGGTTTTCAACAACTTCTGGCCACTGCGGATTGGTTGTCATTGTAATAAAGAGGTCTGGCTTGCCCATTCGGCGCACAATTGCCAATGCATCCTGGCAAAGCTGGTGCATGTTTCTTGCACTTCCAATGTGAGATGAAGGCAGAATGATTCGTCGCCCCAGCTGTCGAGTGTTTGTCACATCCTCACCAGCAACAGCATCTGCAATGCCTTGATAAAGTTCAGCACGCAATCTTGGTTGATTAAGACGGATGAAATTAAGACGGCCTTGTTCCACTTGGGCATAGCAGTCCACAATGTATTGGTGAAACAGCTTCCTGCAAAGTGAAGGTGATTGGAGAACTGAGCAGCAGGTCGCAAAAAGCCGAAATGCAGCATGCATGAGGCAAGTTAATCTTGTCAAATGTGGAGTCGTAGCATTTGGACCAGTTTGCATCATGCCAGGATGCCAGCCTCTTGGGGAGCCTGTTGGAAAAAGGAGTACATATGCCAGTGGAGAATAGTCGGGATGGAGCTCTGAGATTGACTGAATTGCTCCAGCACGAAGCAATACTCGAATATCACGGTTACCTGAACCTTCGTCAGGAAGAATCACAGCTACCTCACTGGAACTTGGTGCATTGTACCGTCTGTTGTCCAATTCAGGTTGATCCAGGATATGCATTGCAACATTGTGGCCAGGCAATTCAACATCATGATTACCATCAGTATTACTGGCCAAGGTTTCCTCATCAAGAGCTTGCTTGAATAATCCATACAGCCGGTTTTGATTCTGAATCATTTGCTGCAATAAAACCAAAGTATTCCTGTCCAAGGTATTCAAATGATGTAAACGATTGTCCACCTCATGGTTAGTGTCATAGAAATAGAGTTGTGCAAAAGCAGGATGCTGTCCAGGTTCTGGGAGCAATGATCCTAACCGGTGGTACATTGAGCCATGAATGCGAAAAGTATAAATTCCACAACTCCTATCAATCAAAGCATCATCCACATTAGCGCCTATTGAGGCAAAACTCAAGGCAGAGTTGTAGGCACGGATGTGTGGCATGAACAATTCATGTGCATGAAAAGATCCATCAACACATTTGGTGTGGGATCGAGAGGGAGGAGAGATACCTTGCCCTTGGCACAGCAAGATGAAAAGTAGCCCCTTTCAGACCTTGATTCATTTGGAAAATGCAGTGCAGAGCAGCCCTGACATTCAACTGTGCATGGGCCAAGGACATGACGTGCTGGAGCAGGAGCAGATGAATAGGCTGCGCCATTGGTGCGTTGGCAACTTTGGCGTGTTTGTCTCATGTGCTCTTGGTGCTGAGTGGTGATGGCAGCCATCTGTGTGGCAGCAACAGGGTCACCTTCTTGAGATCTCTGGAGGCGCTCCAGACGTGTTTGTCTCATCTGCTCTTGGTTCCTAGTGGTGATGGCAGCCATCTGTGTGGCAGCTACAGGGTCACCTTCTTGAGATCTCTGGAGGCGCTCCAGACGTGTTTGTCTCATGTGCTCTTGGTGCTGAGTGGTGATGGCAGCCATCTGTGTGGCAGCAACAGGGTCACCTTCTTGAGATCTCTGGAGGCGCTCCAGACGTGTTTGTCTCATCTGCTCTTGGTGCTGAGTGGTGATGGCAGCCATCTGTGTGGCAGCAACAGGGTCACCTTCTTGAGATCTCTGGAGGCGCTCCAGACGTGTTTGTCTCATGTTCTCTTGGTGCTGAGTGGTGATGGCAGCCATCTGTGTGACAGCAACAGGGTCACCTTCTTGAGATCTCTGGAGGCGCTCCAGACGTGTTTGTCTCTTCTGCTCACGGTTCCTGGTGGTGATGGTGGCCATCTGTGTGACAGCAACAGGGTCACCTTCTTGAGATCTCTGGAGGTGCTCCAGACGTGTTTGTCTCTTCTGCTCACGGTTCCTGGTGGTGATGGCGGCCATCTGTGTGGCAGCTACAGGGTCACCACCTTCTTCTTGGGACAGGTTGCAAGTTTGGCACGCTTTTCCTTGCTGCAATGGCAGCTGGCTTTGTTGATAGTGAATGTTTACTTGGGTGTGACATAATGGTTATATGCTGATTGGAAAGAATTGGAAGCAAGGAATTATGTGAGCGGTACAATTACTGTAGGTGTATGAGGTACTGGAGTCTACAGTACAGCGTACAGTACCATACTGTACAGTACTCGGAGTACATCTTATAGTGAGTGAGTGTATGAGGTACTGGAGTACAATGTAGAGTCGTAACAGGGACTACAGTACAGCCAGCGTACAGTACTGTGCAATGACCACCAATAATACAACTTCACGACGCAACCCGCCGTTAATTAAGCGTTATTTTTCAAAAAACCAAAACACCCACCGTTAATAAAACGTTATTTGAGTAAGGGATGGCTTTTGTAATCAAAAAATTTGCGTTCATGGGGGGGCCAAGCACCAATACTGGCGAAGCTTCTTGGTTACTGTTACTTTCAGTACTCAACCCTGGCGAAGCTCCGTAGTGAAAAAATTCAGACAGTATTCATTTGATCCAGTACCCCAGAGTGGTCATACTCCGTAACAGACGGACGCACGCACGCACACACGCACACAATTAATTTATAATATAGTAGGATAATGCAACACAAGCACAGAATCGTGATGGTACATGTATACTGCAGCTCTTAGATATACTGCAGTATGTACTGCACCTCCACTGCAGTAGCAGTATACGTACTGGTACGACGTGGGAGGTCGATACCAGTATGCAGTACTGTACCAGGTATGATATTATTTTTCCAAAGCCTCGTTGAACTCAACCAGCTACCAGAACTCTACTGGTAGTACACCAGTACTGTCGACAGTCGCAGTCGCAATCGCAATCGCAAGTCGCCAGAGGCAAGAGGGCAAGACTGAAATTGGGGTCTTGGATTCGGCATCGTCGAGTCTTGGAAGCGCTCGTGCGTGTGGGAGTTTCTGCACGACTCCGCCATCGCTATAACATTTTTGTATAAACATAAACGCGCACCTATAACCTCTGAATTCGGTGTTCGCAATTTGATTTATAATCATATACAGTACATAGGCTAAGAATGTTCCTCAACGCATCGTTGTGGTCCTTCACATTCGTCCCGCCAAAAAACCTCGCAACCATTGAAAAACCGCAAAGCTGTCAGACAGGTTTTCGAAATCGGTGGACATGTACATTTACGTGGTACAGGTATGGAGTATGATACAGACATGTCTACCAATACCGGCATTTTGTTTATGGCGACGTAGAGCAGTATACACCGCTGCAAGTGCCAAGAGCGGTGGACCACGGACCTTCACGCCAGTTTCGTACGGTATTCATTTTCTCCGGTTGGGAATCGGCGTGATCCACGACCGCTGGCAAGTCGACACATCGTTACTTCGTTGCAACAAGATTCATCACTCTTCTGCTATCGAATGTGGTTGCTGAATTCCTTCCTACTGTCAAGGAGGTCATTAACTACTAGAAAGGCAATGGTGAAAAGCGACTCGAGCATCCAGAGGCGGAGGCATGCGCTGGTTGGACTTCAAAACTCGTCCAGTCCTAGAGGCATTGCTGCGAAACATGCTCTTCGTTTCGTCAGCTTTTGCATTCTCATCGCTCTGGCATCTGGACAGTCGGCCGTTTGTTATATCTGTGGTTACGGATTCAAGGTTGGAAATCGTGACGCTATTATAAGTATCGACGGACAACCAAACGTTCCATGCGGTGCCTTGGAAGACGGTGGCTTAAACAACAGGATTACCGAGCAAGAGTGCGATATACTCCCAGGCATCGTTTTTGATGTATGTGAATGTGTAAATGACAATTTGGGATCTCCAACTGATACTCCAAGTGATCCTCCAGTCCCCGCTCCAGTCGCGCCGGATACAGAAGAGCCAACCTCCCTTCCACAGGCTACTCCGGAGCCTAGTCAGCAAGCCACTCCAGAGCCAAGCCAACAGGCTACTTCAGAGCCTGTCGCACCGCCTACTTCACCGCCAGTTGAACCGCCTACTTCACAACCTGTTGTACAGCCTACTTTACAACCAGTTGCGCCACCTACCTCACAGCCTGTTGCGCAACCTACCTCACCGCCGGTTGCACAGCCTACCACACCGCCGGTTGAACAGCCCACTTCACAGCCAGTTGCACAGCCCACTTCACAGCCGGTTGAATCGCCAGTTCCGCGGCCTTCTCCAAAGCCAAATCTAGATCCGAATCCAACTCCCCCTCCAACGATGGCCACTACCACCGCTTTTCCAGTCGAGTCTCCCACACGCCCTCCTACGGAGAGTGCGACCACCGATGGACCTACATCAAGTGCATTACCGACCACGAAATCTCCGTCAAATGCTCCTTCTACGACCCCTTCCACCAAGAGACCGACATTTAGGCCAACGGTGTCAAAATCTCCGTCATCACTCCCGACGCCAACACCGAGTGGAATTCTACCGACGTTTTCGCCGTTCCCCACCGCCGGGACAGATGAACCTACAGTCGCGGAATCGCCCATGACAGAGGCACCTTCTCTCGCCATGCAGAGCTACTTGATTGAAGTGGTCATGTTCATGGAAGGGGTAACCGAGGAATTGGATGGTGGCTCAGAAATTACCTTCCAAACAGAAACTGCCCGTCACATTCGGAACGATTTTTTGCCTGACTTGGAGGACCTTACTGTGGGGACAAACATCAAGGAGGAAGAGGTTCTTCTCCCTTCATCCACAAGAGGTCGGAGACTACAGGCGACAACTACAACTGTCACAGTCACAACCCTCAAGATTGTGTTTGATACTGCCGTTGCGTTTCGATCGCCTACAGATAATTTGGATGTTGCGGCACTCATTGGACTTGCGTTCGACACAGCCGACGACCGAGAAGCATATATAAGAAGATTGCAGTCAGTTGGAGGGCAACCGTTTACTTCTATCACGAGCATCAGTATCGAAATTAATGGAGTTCCGCAAAATGTCAAGCAAGAGCAAACTCAGGTCGCAGACAGTGGAGGTGTGGGATTACCTGTCATCATCGGAGCATCTGTCGGTGGAGCGGCTCTTGTCGCGATAGCGATCTTTGCCTTTCTTCGAAGACGAAAGCCCAAGGCTAACTATGACGACAACTTTACATTTGCCTCTTCCAAGAAGGACCTTGGCCATGAACATGTTAATACGAATATCATTGTGGAACCACAGGACGATATCAGTACCTTGGGAGATCCAATGCCAGGCGTCTTGATGCTTCAGCAGGACGAGGTGAGTACCTTGGGAGAACCGATAACCGACTCTGCGCTCGACAGGGATGATACAATCTCTGGAAGCGGCGTTTCTGGCGACTATGAGTACCACAAGGCTTATGCGCAACAAGGCATCAGAAGTCACAGGATTCTTTGTTGCAAAGCCACTCAAGCACGAATGGCAATACTGATGACGATGGTCTGTCAGTAGAGGAGTCGTTGGCCCTGGATGAAAAACGCTTTGAAGTCACTGCACCGGCAGGTAAACTTGGAATGGTGATCGATACCCCCAATGGAGGAGCCCCAGTTGTGCACGCCATCAAGAACACATCCAGCTTGGCGGACACAGGAATTCAGGTGGGCGATCGGCTCGTTGCTATCGATGGCATTGATACAACGTGTCTAACGGCCATGCAAGTATCGAAACTGATTAGTCAGAAGGCGAATAATCCGTCAAGAGTTCTAGAGTTTGTGAGAGTGAGACCTGGGGTCCCTCCCCAATGATTTGTTGAATGTGTTTTACCTGTGATGAAGGTCGAAGGTGATAGACTAAAATTCGAAAATAGTACCGTTAATTTACACTTCACTTCACTAAGCGCTCTACCGAACATCTTTTCGTTTGTTGAAGAATTGCGATCCTTTAGTCATTGTAAAGTACCTTTGTTCATAGCGCTACCGTCAATTGGTGGAGGGTCGGGAAATGATAAAATTTCTGAAGCGTCAGAAGGTAAGGTGGACGCATCGCCGTTCCGGATGGAAATGATTGGCAAGGCGAACTTCACGCCATTCTTCTTCGCTGCCCTTGAGATGGCCTGCAGCATCGTTTGTCTCGTGTCAAAGTACTCTGCACATCCATGTCGGATAGTGAAATGAGTGTCAACCACAACCTCCAACTTCGTCTCCTTGAACTCACGCCAATGGCAAAAGAACGGCCTCGTTCCATCAGTAACCAGCTTGGGGCAGCTGCGTGAAATCTCGGTCTTGATGTCCGTGATGATGTCTCCAATCTTGTCAATGTCTTTGTAATCAAAATACAAGGTTTGTTTCACTTGCGAGCGGCCAATTCGACTGATGTTAGATACCTTCAAGTTCGCTACCTCCGAATTGGGCACCCTCGTGATTATCTCGTCATATCCTCGAATATCGGTGTGCATCCAACCCATTTTGTGCACTACTCCTTGGTATTCGTTCCCAATGCGAACATCTTCACCTACATGAAACTTGTTCGATGCCGACAGTGCCAAGCCGCTAACGAAGTTTGCAGCAATGTCCTTACTAGCCAAGGAAAAGACGAGTGTCCCGACACTACCAAGCGCAAAAACCGAGCTCATGGCTCTACCAGTCTCGACTGACATGATATCCATAACTACCAAAAGAGCAGCGAAATAGATAACGCCGTCTCCGAGTCGGTCGTAGACACTGGACCTTCCAAGCTTTTCGGGAGAATCAACCTTCAGAAATCGACAGAGAAGGGATTGCTTGATGGCCGCCAGATTCACAGCGAACCAAATGGCAAATCCAATTTGGCCGGTCACAGTGGGTATTTTCATTCTCATGGGAAACTGAAAACCAATGGTGCTGAGTGCCACAGCCAGCATATCTACTGCATATACAATTCCACCGATACAGCACAACTGTGATATCGACATGGCAACACGACACGCGGGACACTGCAACCAAGCAGTTTCTGAATCTTCAGGAAACCTGAGTTTTCGAATGTACTTCATGAGTGGAACTGAGCCATACCCAAGAATAGACAAGACTGCAAGATCCCCAACGTGGGCTTCTCTTACTAGAGCCAGGAAAATCATTTTCGCTTTGGACCTTCCAATTGCAAGTCGCTGTATTGTGGAAAATATCTGTCCTGCCAAGGCCAATGTTCCAGGACTACGAGTTACGGAAAGTGCCGGCATCATTTGTTGTCCTGCTGTGATGCTAGAAAGGCTTGTGGTTGATCCTTTTTGGAGGACTTCGCTTGATCGAATTGCATGAGTCGCAGCTTGTCTCAGTGCGGAAAACCCGGCCACGGCCGGTAGCACCAAGCAGAATATACATAGAACTAATGGTTGATGCATCCATCCCATTGTGTTGCTGAGCGCCATGATTGCACGTCGAAAGGATACAATCCTTTTCGTGGAAGAAGTGGACCAAAAGACAGTTGTTGTGGTGTTGTGTTGTTGTGCAAAGCTTCAGCCGATCACAATAGTTGTCATTTTGTTGACAACTTGGTACTCTAGTACTGTGTTCCGTATGTAGGACTCAGACGAATCTACAGGGAGTTTGATGTTGCGATCAAATTCGCGTCTACCGGTATGTTGTATGCATAGTATGCTCTATCCTACTCCTTTTTAAATTTGCTTTGTGCGTGTGTGTGTTAGTGTGCTATGTATGTTACGTGGGACTGAGCTATGCTACGTATGATTGATGTGTGTATGAATGGGTCGGTACGACAGTGCCGTGGGCATCATGTAGCGGTGCGCCAGTGCTATACATCCGAAAATCCAGAATCCGGGGCGTGCACCGTGAAAATGCGTCGTTCGGCCGCGGGAGCGGGGGCAAGGGCGAAGGGGCACATCCGTTACATGCGATAGAGGCCGAGGCCCGCTCCGCAGTCCCAGATCGGGGAGGGGGTACGGCGCATCGGGTTGCGGTCGGCGCGGAGGCAGCGGCTCGCGGAGCGAACCAGGGCGATCGCGAGGCGGGATCGTACGAAGCCACACACTTCGGAATACGACCGCCTCCATTTGGAAGCAAGGCTGGAGGCTAACCGCCGCGAAGCGGCGGTGGCCTCCACGCCTTGCATGCCGTCCACTGAGAAGACGAGGGGAGTGAAGGTACGGCGTCGTGCAATGCAGAGGGCGCCGTATTTGGCTTTCTTCTCAGCCTCGTGTCGTCGGAGGACTTTCGCCGGGGCGGTGTGGCGATTCGAGGGGGCATCCGTGTCGGTGACGCGGACATCAAAGATCGCCGTTGTGCCGCGGGTCCAGAATCCGTGGACAGCGATGTCGCCGCGGAGTTCTGGGGTGGGCTCGGTTCGGTTGGCGCCCGCCGCCTGCGCGTCCTGACTCGTTTGGATGAGGGGCTCGTCAGAGACTGTGGAGGGGGTGTGCGCCTGGCCGCATAGCTGCCCCCATGTCGCCACGAGGTCGTTGTGGCGGTGGAGGATCAGCCCCCCTTTGCGACAGGACATGGCGTGCTCCGTCGTGAAGCGTTCGCCGCATCCGTCGCATCGGGGTGGGAGGGAGGTGGGTGTCAGGCCTAGACGAAGGCGGACCCCATCGCGGAACTCCTCGGCCGAGAGGTCGGAGCCGTTGAGGAGGCTCGGCCGGGAGAGCCACGCGCCGGTCGCCGCCGACCGGATGATGCGCCGCTTCTCCATCGGTCGCGAGCCGTCGAGGATCGCGGCTAGCCGGCCCTC
Source organism: Fragilaria crotonensis (assembly GCA_022925895.1). Classification (NCBI taxonomy): domain Eukaryota; phylum Bacillariophyta; class Fragilariophyceae; order Fragilariales; family Fragilariaceae; genus Fragilaria; species Fragilaria crotonensis. The sequence goes on from JAKSYS010000136.1 coordinate 61,571, forward strand.
GGTGGCGTGGCGCTGGTGCGCCTTCGCTGCGAGGCGACCGGTGGAGGCGTCGCGCCTGTGCGCTGCAGCACAGAGGGGGGCGCCCTCCACCAGGGAGCAGTGAAGGAGGTTCGTGCTCGCTGTCGAGGCAGCGTAGCAGAACGCCCCCGTCGTCGTCGGGTCTGGGATGCCCAATCCTCCCAGTCGCGTGGGGAGGGCGAGGAGGGGGCGGAGTTTGGCGACCTCCTCGACCGACGCGTCAAGGAGGGCCGGCAAGAAGACGGTCGCGATGGCAGCCTCCAGCGGTGCGAAGGCTGGCGCGATGTCTGGCGTCACGCGCTGGAGGTACTGCCACCCGATTGAGTGACTGCGACAGGCCAGCGTAGGCGGTCTGCGGGTACCGCCGCCGCCGCGAGGCAGTGGACACCCTCGATCCATTGCTGGACCTGGGGTCCACCCATGCCGCCTCGGCGGCGCCCGATCCCACGAAGCCGCCCAGGTAGCGGTGCCCTTCCTCGTGCGGAAGTTGAATTCCGCGAGGGATTCGAGGGCGGTGGGCGGGGTGGCGAGCGGGACGATGAGGATCGACTTGTCCGGCTCGGGAAGTATCCTGCGCGGACCGAGCTCGAGAAGGAGGCGCTGTGCTTCGGCGATGCCGTCGACTGGGCCTGCCATGGCCGCGTCGTCCGCGTACCATGGCTGGACGATCGTGGGGACTCGCGCTCGAATGGTCGTGGCGAGCGGCGTCAGCGCGAGGCCGTACAGCACCATAGAGAGGGGGTCACCCTGAGTGACCCCCTCGCGCGAGAGGATGATCTCGCAGTCGTCGCCGCGTCGACGCAGGAGGAGTTGGGCCGAGTGGCGGTAGCAGTTGAAACTGAACCGGGCACCATTGGCCCAGCGATGCCGCACGGTCCAGAGCATGGCCTTGCGGCCGAGCTCGTTGAAGCCGTTGGTCGCGTCGACCAGGAGGACGGCCGAGGCTTCAGCAGAGGAGAGGCCCACGTCGTCGGCGATGGCCGCGAAGGCCTCGTCCAGGGTCATGTCGGCGAGGGGGATGGGAGGCGGCGCGGCCGGCGGATCTTCGGACGCTTGCGTTAGGGGGGCGTCGGCGTCCTGCGAGTCAGGGGGCGGAGCAGGGATCAACGAGGGGTCGGCGAAGACGTCCCGCACGGCGTGGACGGCGCCCTCGATGCCGGCCTGGAGGCCGGCACAGAGGTTGAAGTTGCCGCACGCAGCCGTTGCCTGCGAGCCAATTGCCTTCAAGAGGCATTTGGCCCACAGGCGACGGTACACTTCGCCGATGCCGACTGGGCGAGTGCCCGGTTGCTTGTCGAGTGCAACCAGGCGGTTCGCCATCACGGCGCGGTAGGCCGCCCAAGGCGGAGAGGTGTTGGCGAGCCAGTTGGTCCAGGCCGCCATCTCCTCACGCAGCGCTTCGGACTCGCGTCCGAAGCGAAGTAGCCAGTTGGCCAGGTCGACGGCATCGGTGCCGCCGGGTCCGGCGGCGCCGGCGAGCCGTGGGGAGATCGCCTCCACGTCGTCCTGTGTGACGCACACAGGGATGGGGGTAGGGAGATCGGAGTAGGGCTCGAAGGCGCCATCCTCCTCTCCAACAGAGGTCGGGTCGCGAAGGGCCGGGTGCTTCTCTTGAAGCACCTGCCACACGGGGCGGCCTGACTTCGTGCAGAGGTCATCAGGTTGGCGGACGCCACCGCCGGAGCGGTTGGTGAGCGTTCGCACGGCGGAACGAAGTCGGCCGGAGAGGACGCGTGCGTTGAAGGAGCGAGCGCGCGCCTCTTCGTCGGGCGGACGGGAGGAGGGTTGTCGGGAAAGGACTTCCCCCTCGTCGTCGTCGACCAAGGCCTTGTAGTGGCCTTGGTCCCACAAGTCCATTCGTTGCGCGAGGCGCGAACGAATGTCCTTGGCGCGACGAACCCCTTGTGTCGTCTGCAACACTGTTGCAACGAACACCAGGGGGCGTTCCGAGTTCCAGCGGCGTTCGCGTACGCCTCGGAACTCGGAGGTGAGGATGGCAATGAAACGCCGCCCCACTCTACCAGCAGGGGCCTGGTAGCGTGTGGTGGCGATCTGAGCCATCTTCCTCCATCGGCGCTGCCATAGCGCGTCATCGGAGAAGTCGCCATGGAGATGCGTCCCAGCGTTGTCGTGGACGTGATCTCCATAGGCGGCATCCAGTAGGCGATCCGCCGCGGTTACGAAGTAGCCGGGCAGATCGGCCCCCGCGTCCGGCGTTACTGCCGGTCCGGGGGCCGCCTCTGGATCTTCCCGTGCAGTGGCGTTGGCCCTATTGGCCGCTGCCTCTGTCACGGGGGGACAAGCAGGAATCGGGTCCTCGCCAGCGTCGGCGGCCGTCTCTGTATCCGTCGGGGCGGGCAAGGAGGGGTCGTCGTTGTCGTCGTCGGGCGTCGGAGCGGGGGTCCGATCCAGTGGCTCCGGGGTCATGCCGACGTCACCGTCGACGTCGATCGTCGATGCGGATGGTTGTCGGGATGTCGGGGAAAGCGCTGGGGGGATCCCGGTCGCGGTCGGAACGGCAGCTGGAGGGGCGGATTCGATTGCTGGGGTGGGCTCTGTGGTCGCAGTTGCGCCGGGGCTGGTGAAGAAGCATCGGAGGGTCGCTGTCGTCGGCGGCGGCAGCGGCGCTCGCTTGTTCTGGCAGTTGTTGAAGCAGCTGCACGGTGCAGCGCCTGTTCGCAACTCGACAGGGACAAGCCTGGGAGCGAGCTGTCGGCCGTGACAGAGCACAGGTCGACGATCTGGAGCAGTCGCAGCAGCGCTGAAGGACTTGTCGCTGTCGACGCAACGGCGGTTCGCGAGTGGAACCATCGTCTGCATCGACGTGCGAGTCGTCATTCAACGGCTGCGGACGGACAGACGGACGCTCGCGCGTTGTACCGTGGGTACGAGCGCGCTACGCGTCGAGGAGTTTTGAATTTCCTGGCGCGGTTGGCAACATGAGGCGACGATGACCGACACCGTCGATCACCGCCGTTACAGCTCTGTTCGCTGTCGTTCCTCGGCGTTGCCCCTCGCGGCACCATTCACACTCATGACACTACACAAAGGCTCTCTCGTCGGCTTGACTTGACGACAACTCCAATGTGGTGTGTGTGTGTGTGTGTGTGTGTGTGTGTGTGTGTGTGTTACGGAGTATGACCACTCTGGGGTACTGTTGTACTGTTACGTGGATTACATGTACTACAGGTCTACAGTACACAAATCGACGGTAATTCATGTTGAAACGACAGTGTCTTACTTTACTGTAGTACTGTACTGTACGTATTCAAAGTTACTGGATGGAATAGTCATTGAATTCGTTGTAAAGCACAGGTTGCTTCACAAATGCTACTTACTGCAGGCTTTGGAAAAATAATACTGCATACTGGTATCGACCTCCCACGTCGTACCAGTACGCATACTGCTACTGCAGTGGAGCTTCAGTACGTACTGCAGTATATCTAAGAGCTGCAGTATATACTGCAGTATCTTCCCACCGATGCTGCAAATACTGATACTGCAATGGAGCTGCAGTATTTACTGGTACTGCACAACATTAACAGTAGCACAGTAGCGACTATTGGTACGACGCTAGCTGTAGTGGCGAAGTCGCAAAAAATACCAAATTAAGCAAAGTGCAAGTAGAATTTGTATTGTACTATTGTGTACAATAGTGGGACTAAGAAATTGTACAGATTTATGGATAAGAATGCAACTTAAAATGACACAAATAGTTACAAATTTACGTGATTGATCATTCTTGTGCAGGTCAGTTCTCGCACGATATTCCCAGTATTTCAAAATACTGCAAATACTGCAGTATCGTTTTCAGAGCTGGAGTATGGCTTTTTGTCGAGCTGCAGTATGGTTCTACTGCTCTGGAGCTGCAGTATATTTTTTTACTTACTGCGCAAGAGCTGCAGTACGTATTACTGCCATTACTGGTATGGTATACTGCAGTATCCAGTATACTTATGTACCAGTATATTTTTTCCAAAGCCTGACTTACTGTACGTGCCATGCGATGAACTGCAATACTGGGGCATGAGCACAACACTGGGGGTACTGTGTACTCATGTAGTAGCTTACGTAGGTAGAAGGGTACTGCATACTATATGAGAACAAAAAAGGTATGCTACTGTAGTAGGTCTTTTCCTACGGAGAGTACGACCAGTTTGGGGTTTGGGGGCACTGCGCGTCCTGTATCCTGTATCCTGTATCCTGTATCCTGTATCCTGTATCCTGTATCCTGTATCCTGTATCCTGTATCCTGTATCCTGTATCCTGTGGTATGTATCATACTACTCCGATCAGATGTGAGGAACCCACTAGTATTCTATATATATAGAGGTATAACGCCGCCGATACATGTACTCCAGTGAAGTACTGTAGCACGTACCATTCAATTGAAGATAGAACTTCCATTGATAATGCCTCCATTGAAGACATGCGTAGGGCCTGGTTGAATCGCAGCACCCTTTATGATGTGTACAGGGTCTGGGTACTCCGGATACATCGCAGCGTCATTAACAACTGATCCTGCTGAAGGATAGGTCTGGCGCTGTATGGTCTCAGCTGATAGTGCTGAACCGTCACCGTCGCCGTTCCGGATTGATAAGATAGGCAACGCGAACTTGACGTCATTCTTCTTCGCGGCCCTCGCAATCGCTTCAAGAACGCGCTGCCGGGTGTCAAAGTATTCGGTGGTACCGTGTCGAATCGTGAAATGTGTGTGAACCACTACCTCTAGCTTTGTCTCCTTAAATTCTCGCCAGTGACACCAGAATGGTCTTGATTCATCCGTGACCAGTTTTGGGCAACTTAGCGCGATCTCGGTTTTGATATCTGCGATGGTCTTGCTCACTTTGTCAATATCTCTGTAGTCAAAGTATAAAATTTGCTTCACTTGCGAGCGATTGACTCGACTGATGTTTGATACCTTCAGGGCCGCCACCTCGGAGTTAGGAATCCTCGTGATAATATCGTCATACCCTCGAATATCGGTGTGCATCCAACCCATCCGGTGCACAATGCCTTGGTAATCATCTCCGATGCGAACGTTTTCGCCAACATGGAACTTGTCTGACGCAGACAACGCCAATCCACTGACGAAGTTTGCAGCAATATCCTTACTTGCCAGCGAAATGACGAGGGTTCCAACACTTCCGAGAGCAAAGACAGAGTTCACTGCTCGACCTGTCTTGACGCATAGAATGTCCATGATCACCAGCATAGCTGTAAAATAGATCACGCCATTCCCCATCCTGTCATAGACGCTGGATCTTCCGAGTTCGTCCGCAGACTTGACGTGAAGAAGTCGGCAGAGAAGATATTGTTTCACGGCAGCCAGATTCACTGCCAACCACAATGCAAATCCTATCTGCCCTGCGACAATCGGCAAATTCATCCTCATGGGGAACTGGAATCCTATCACACTGAGTGCAACAGTCAACATGTCTACGGCATACACAACTCCACCGATCTTACACAGCTGCGATATCGATATCGCAACCCGACAGGCAGGGCTTTGAATCCAGCACGACTCGGTTTCGTCCGGGAAGCGAAGTTTGCGAATGTATTTCATGAGAGGAACAGCACCGAACCCCAAGATGGAAAGGACAGCAAGATCACCAATGTGACCCTCCTGCAGGAGCGCTTGCACAATTTTCTTCGCCTTGGATTTTCCAATTACAAATTTCTGCATTGTCGAGAATATTTGTCCCGCCAAAGCCAAAGTCCCAGGACTTCGCGGAACATATTTGACGGCACCGTGGAGCTCTGTCGCTTTCAGTGTTCTCCCAGTATAGCTTGTTGCCTGAGGAAATTGGGTGAGCCGTCGGGGTGCTGCAACGAATCCCTTTACGTAAGTTACAATCCAACATAGCAGCAGAACGATGCGATGGTGGTTATTTGAAGTCATAGCAGTGTGGCAGATGTTTTTCTTGTTTCTCCTTCCACTAAAGTTGTGGGGAAAATTGACGACGACATCTTGGGTGCCGTTGTGATACTTCGAATCACGTCGGAATCGGTACGTTTCCGACGTAAGACAGTAAGTAGCCCGACAGTAAATGGTGATTCCCAGATGTGGGGGCATCCGGGACCCGAATGGAAGAAAAAAAAACGAAACCGAAGAATAACGTCTTTCCCAGATTTCCTACTACCGTAGTACAAGTACCAGGTAGCCCACTCACGACAACTTTGCTGAATTAAAAATGCGGGCTCCAACGGCACTCATGCCTCACTCTGTAGCTTGCTAAACAGCAAATCTGCGGTCATATACCCGAGTCGATATCACGCTTTAGGCGTCGGTGAACTGCTCGACGTCTTGCGTTTTGGTCCACTCACGTATGGCAGCATCGACAATTCTCTGGATAGGAACATCAGTTGCTACCGAGATTGCTCGACAATGATCAAACTCTGGTTTGACGGACACAACCTCATCCCCAAGGTAACCAATTTTGACATCCACCATTCCTTGTCGCTCCTGTTCCAAATAAGGGGTTTGCACCGACGCGAACGACCTTCGCAGGGCGGCTCGCTCGACATCGCGATTTATCCGCACACCCAAAGTGGTGGTATGTCGAAAGATGAGCACCAGCAATTCTTGACTTTTATGAATGTCCGAGTCGGAACAGAGGCAATGGAGTGTATGGGCCGCGCGGCCCTTTTTCATGACAATGGGAGTTACCCAGGCGTCCAATGCGCCGTTAGAAAGCAGGACTTCCATAGCGAAGGCGAGCGCTTCGGCGGTAGTGTCATCTAAATTTGCTTCCAGAAGTGTCAAACTGTCAGTGTTCCAGGGAACATCTCGCGTTTCCAATAGATTGTGGATGACTTTGGGCTCCGAATCGTTCCTTCCAAGAATTAAACGAAGAGTTTGGGATCCATTTGCATTTGTTCCAAGTCCAACACGCTCCGGTATGAAGACTGGTGGAACCGATCGTTGCATATCACCTGACATGGTCATCTCTCGCAAAAGAGCACACGCACAGGAGGAAACTAATTCACCAGTGATCCCGCGCGGCCCTGAGGATGTTCTCATACCAAGCATGAGATTCAACGTCGAAGGTGAAGGGACTGGAATGTAACCACCATCTTTCTCAACATGGCCTTCTCCCATTGGAAGAGCAGAGCAAGAAAATGTGTCAATATTGAAATATTCCAATAACAGAAGGATGCAAACAATTTCGAACAACGATTGCCATTCTAGCTGGAACGCGGCTGCATAATCTGTAACAACCAGCTCCGCTTCCTGTAACGAAGCTATGACTCCTGGGAGCAGACCAAGCCTTCCAGACTGAATCGAGATATCAAGCACTAGGCACAATGCCCTGTCACTCACAACGCCGCCTATCGTCGCGTCGTCACAAGTAATTGCCTTGCCTAATGCTGTCATAATGACATGAGATTGGATCTTGTTCGTAGGAAAGATATCCCTGCAAAGCTCGTCAAGATCTTGTTCGCTTCAACTTCATCTCCATACCAGACGCATCCAAGCAAGCTCCCAACATTGAGGCGGTAGTAATTCCTTGAGAGCAGTCCCAATGTGCATGGTGCGACGCCGCCATTATCGTCATCAAAGATTTGTGCAGCATCACTGTTCTCAGTGCACAATGCGTCACTGAATCAGCTTCCGATGCTCAAAAGCTCAAAAGGTTCAGAATTCACTGGAGTAAACTCCGTACTGTAGACTGTAGTACCTCCGTACTCATGCAAACAAGTACAGTACCTGGTAGCACCTATGCCCAGCAATAGGACTGACTCACAGTCGTCATTCTCTGTATGCGATACTAACGGTAGTACTCGAGTATGAATTATACTACAAGTACCATTGTACTCCCTACTCCAGTATGCAGGATTTGACCACATGATGTCACATCCACCGTCGAACTCATTATTCGTCCATCGAGTTCCAGTCATGACATGCCCATAACTTCACTGTCTCCGTCTACTACTATCTTTATAAAGGTGTCCATAACTGCAAAGTAATGGCTTCGCATGGTTGGGTGCGTGTCGCCATGGGCTTGCGAAAAGTCGCTCACGCCGCTGCCCTTCATGTAGCGGACCAAGGTCAAGGAATTGTGACGCGGGGCGTGCAGCATGGTGTCGAATTGGGAGCCAATACGCGGCTGGCGGCAATGGCAGCGATGGCAGCGAAAATATCTGAGCCGGTTGTTCAAGCATCCACATTACGGAACACAAGCAACTCAATGACAGTGGAGTCCATTCCTTTTGTTGAATCTACGCATATTGAACCTGAACAAAGCAAACAAATACAAGTAGAGATGCTTCGTCACGACGACACTCTTTCAATTGTGTCGGAGAACGAATCCGAACAGAGCAAACAAATTGTTGAGAAACCAAGTCATGAGGATGAGATGACGAATCCTCGGTTGTCACCGCACAACACCAGGGCGAGGTCTCTGACCAAGAACCCAACACTCAGTCGGAGGCAGACCAAACTGTCGTGAGCAAAGCCTTGATCGATGATAAGTCTCAGGAAACTGATTTAGCGGTTCCGTACGATCGGCTCCGGGAAGGTCAGCACGTTCCATCATCAAGAGTTGGCCGTGCGTTTGGCTTTGCCACCCTTGGCCTCGGTTTGGTATTGGGGACAGCCGCCGAAGCAACGTCCCGTCTGTTGGGAGGTGCGTCAACTTCCGGAAGTGTTGTGGCAAATGACGCCAATGCCGATCGCTTGGCAGCAACCCTGTGTCGCATGCGAGGTGCGGCGTTAAAAATGGGACAAATGCTGAGTATCCAAGATGAGTCGTTGCTGCCTCCAGCACTGACCAAGGCCCTACAGAAAGTGAGACAAGGGGCGGATGCCATGCCCAAGAAACAACTGGAGAAACAGCTGAAATCGCAACTGGGAGACTCATGGAGAGATCGTTTTGAGACCTTTGACGATCTCCCCTTTGCTGCTGCAAGCATCGGTCAAGTTCACCGAGCCAAGATTCGGGTCGGAGAACAGGTGAAGGACGTTGTGGTGAAGGTCCAATACCCTGGAGTCGCCAACTCGATTGAATCGGATTTGCAGAACCTCACCATGTTAGTCAAGATGACCGGATTTGCCCCAAAAGGCCTGTTCATAGACAATGTGATTCGCGTTGGCCGAGACGAGCTCAAAGTGGAGTGCGATTACGTTAGAGAGATGGAGAATCAATTACGATTCAAGGAATTAGTTGAAAACGATCCAATTTTGAGCCGTGAGCGGTTCGTGGTGCCAGATGTTATGACGGACTACAGTACAGCTGAGATTTTGACAACCGAATATGCAAAAGGGGGGACCATCGACAAGGTGTTAAACTTGGACCAAGACGAACGGAATCGGATTGGCCGTCATATTTTCTACTTAACGATCCAGGAGCTATTTGTGTGGCGATTCATGCAAACAGATCCAAACTGGGGTAACTTTTTGTATGATGTTGGAAGCCGAACTACCACTTTGATCGACTTTGGAGCTGCTAGAGAGTACCCGAAGAGTTTTGTCGACGGGTACCTCCGAATTGTCTGGTGCAACGCAAATAGAGATGAGGAGACTCTCTTGGAACTGTCGCACAAAATGGGTTTCTTGACCGGCCAAGAAAACGCTATCATGATGGAAGCTCACACTCAAAGTGGCTTCACTCTTGGAGAGCCCTTCGCTACTGATGAACCCTTTGATTTCCGTGGGTCGAACATTAGCTCCCGATTGTCTGCGCAGAGTTCCGCGTTTATGCAGCATCGACTGACACCACCGCCTGAGGAAGTCTACACGTTGCATCGGAAGCTCGCTGGCGCGTTCATGTTGTGCATAAAGCTTGGAGCCAAAGTCAAATGCCGCGATCTATTGGTTGACGTCATCAAGAACCACCAATTTGACGATGGGATGGAACCACCGAAAGTCTAGCCCCTATCGAAAGTCGGTCATCAGAGGCCATCGATAAGGTCTATCGAGGGTTGACCCACTAGGACAGACAACTGCGAAGATTCAATTACCGGTAGTGTGATATTACGCCATTGAAGTTCGATGATGTGGCCAACGGTAGCCCAAATTGACTCCGTGTGCCACTGTTGTCTAAGTCGCCGATATTTGTGCCCATATTGACCACTATGCTGACAAACAAGGTGGCTCCGAATGTTGTTGGGAGAAGTACGTGATGCGAACATTTCCTCGACGGACAGTGTAGGTAAAGTACGGTCCCTCTGATATCGTAGCTGGCTTCTGATTTTGATGGAGGACCTGGTACCTACCGTAGTACCTTGTGCCTTTACAGCACGCTTTGCAAGAGTAGGTTTTACTGCGTATGTAGTACTCCAGTTCAAGTATGCGTAGCTTGTGACTTGTGAGTTGTGAGCATTCGTGAGCATGACAGCCATACATGTTCATACATACTCGCAATCTGAGCATGTCAGATGTCGTATGAATAGCACATGATTTGCAGACGCCAAGGCAGCTCGTATTAGTAGTATGCATATGAAGTACCAGTATGGGATAGTGTTATATTGAGTCGTTGAACTCAACTTGATCATATCCAATCCATTTTTTCTTCCAATACATCACTCCAAACAACGATGAAGACTGCTGCTGTCCTCGCTTTGATTGGCACAGCTGCTGCTTTTGCGCCAGCCCCAGTCTCTAAGGAATTATCCCAGCTTGGCGAGACTAAGGCTGATCTTCAGGCCATGGCTGCTAAGTTGAACCCTGTCATCAAGGTAGGGATCTCATCAGGATGAGGAGGTTTGGTTTTCTTCCGCCGACATCAACTTACAACAACCTTCTTCCCAAGTTCTTCGATCCACTTGATCTTACCCAAGCTGCCTACTGGGGGCAATCAGAGGAATTCACGATAGGCTGGTTGCGTCACTCAGAAATCAAGCACGGCCGTGTCGCCATGGCTGCGTTCGTTGGACACGTCGTCCAATCAAACTTTCACTTCCCGTGGGCCATAACCTCCGATGGAACCCCTTTCCCATCTATCGATCTTTCCCCTCCAGAGCAATGGGATTCGCTTCCCTTTGCATCCAAGGTCCAGATAATTCTTTTCATTGGTTTCCTTGAATACTTCTCCGAGCTCACACCAGGGGAAGGCTCGGAAGTTGGCCTCGTTCACTACACCAAGGGTGGAAAGCCGGGCGCATACCCATCGTTCGAGGGTCTTCCACACCCTGTTCCATTCAATTTGTTCGACCCATTCGGTCTCTCAAAGAACGCCTCAGCCGAGAAGAAAGAGCGCGGGCTTCTTTGCGAGATCAACAATGGCCGCCTGGCGATGATTGGAATCATGGGTTTCGTTTCTGCTGAGACTATACCAGGGTCCGTCCCTGCGCTAGTGGACATCGTGAAACCGTACACTGGTGAGGTTATGGCCCCATTCTCTGCCGATTTCGTACTATAAGGCACTTGATTGTAATGACTACATAGACTGACTTGTATACCTGCCCTTGACATTCACAACGTCATTCCTGCAATGCCAGGGCAATTCTTCTATCTACCTCCCAGACCTGAGCTAGTGAGTGAAATTCTCCATTTTCTCCAAATCCATCGATATCGCCGTTCCTTCGAAGACTCTCCGAGAAACTTTTCGTAAACAAAGTCCCCACTGCGACAGAATTAACAGTGCTCGCGGAAACAACGCAAGGCACCATTGACTTTTCTAAATCCTTCAGCAAATCATCGTAGGAAACATGCCACAGAGGAAACTCGAGTTTGTACCCCAGTTCGCCAACGCGTTGTTCCCGCCACGATCGAATGTGCTCCAAATGGAGATCACCAAACACCAATGAGGAAATAGAACGTCCATACGTCCTTTCGATCAATGACATGCCCGCTCGTAAGCGATCAATATAGTCGATACCACTTGCGCGATGCATCGGAATGCAAACCAGAGAAAGATCCAAATGTTTTGCTTGCCTTTCTATCAGTTGAATGGGGATTTCCTGGTTCGCCACGACGCGACTAATTGCATCAAATGTAGTCAGCAGAACTATCTCAGATGGATAAGCTTGTCGCACAAGCGCCCTGATGGCCAAGAACGAATCCTTGCCTCCGCTGAAGAAGAGCACCTTAATCGGGTGCTCCATGTCGACCGCTTGGTGCAAGAATGATGGCTCTTTGATAAGGGCAGCCTTATCCTTGACGTTCTCGTGATTATATGGACAGTGACGACATCCCGATCCACAACACTTTCCTCGCGCTTTGTGAGCAATTTCTGTAAACACGTTATACCCGGAAGTCGGGTCCTTGTATTGATGTTCACCTCGCAAACAGGCTTCCTTATGTATTTGTGCATACAAGACACAACCCAAGTCTTCTACGTCAGGAACATCACGCCGTCTATCATCATCCATATTGTTGTTGAGGTAGATGCGATCCCATCCATCACCCCGTTGGGGAGCAAAGTCCAGAGCGGCAATAGAAGCCGCCGCCCCGGGGTAAGCAATTTGCGCCAAAATGGCGACCCCACCAGTCAACTTCGGACCTGGGCGAGCGAAAAATTGGTTTCCGTCGGCTGCGTAGATTCGCGTCGTGGGATCGAGTTTTGTCAAGTAGGTCCTTCCATACTCCAGGGCATCCTTTCTATTTCGCTCCAAGTCAAACCCGCAACAAGCCACAATGACAATGTCCGGTTTGGAATCGTATACTTGTTGCCAAGTCATAGACACAGATTTAACTCCCTTCTTGGCGATTGCCGAAACTGCGCCGGCGTAGACAATCATTTCGGGGATCCAATGTCCTCCGTCAAATGGAGGATCCAACCATTCAAGGAGCAGGATTTTGGGTCTTGGTAGCGGGGCTATTTCTTCTACGATGGCTTGAATCAATCGAAGTTGGGACCAAAATTTGTCTTTGAGTTTCTGCCCACGTTCTCTAACGTTGCACGCCTCTGCCACAGTCACAAATGTGGCGGCGACTTCTTCTAAATTACTTGGGGAAAGGGATACCGTCTGCACCGCCTTGTCGAGCGCGCAAGCATCGGTCGAGGTGGGACCACATACGGCACAAAGGTCTTGAGTCAATACGATATTGGGATTGGCACTTTTCCACACATCCTCCAGTACAGGGTAAAGTGAGTTCGCCTGGATCGTCGCTGTTTGGATTTGATCATGAATTTCCCCTTGACTGGAGTTTGGCTTCAATCCATCCTTGGTAAGGCGGAGAATCGATGAATCGTCATGGTCACATTCATGGGTGACGCCAACAAGCGTGAGACCAAGTTCGACACAAATGTCGTTGCTGCCGGAAGCAGACTGGCGATCCGAAGGTCTGCCGCAGTAGTGGTGTGCGCCATGATGAGGAGAAAACGAAAATCAAACCCAGACGACGTTTTTGTGTGATGGTGACATGTTTATGATGTTGACCAATCCCGGTGGAGAATTTAGCAGAGATGCCTGTAGCTCTACTCGATACGGTACGCTCTACGGTACAAATACCAGGTACAACTGGAATGCACTGTCCTGGTACAACAGTAGACAGTAGACTACTGTACCAAAGACGGCAGTGTCGAATCTGTACTGAGTACTGGTACGTGGTACTGGTACAGAGTATTATTGGTACAACTTCCAAACGTGTCATAGCTCGTAGTCCCTGAGAATTCATACAATTGTACTGGTACTACAGTATGAGGTATCAGGTATCATATCAGTATGATACGAGGTCGTACACCTGATTGAACAGACGCTCGGAGTCCGGGTTATGTGGTTTTTCGTTTGTCGTACGAACGTACGAAGTGTTACTGGTGGGAATTCGGAATGTAGATTTCTGTGGCGCCGACTTGTATGTGCATCGCAGTCATGACGTCGACAAAACACAAAACCCACAGAACCACTTCTACCATTCCAGGCTGCAGGCCTTCCTTTACAAAGGCGGTTGGAACGTCGGCAATTGGTGGCTGATCTCCCCGACAGTCCGTCGCCCCAGTACCAGTACCCAAGACCCAGGTCGACCGTTGGCCAAGATTTGTCGTAAAATGTGTGTCACCTCTGCAGACTCTGGAAAGGAGGACCACAATTCATAATTTGCTTCATACTCCTGTGAAACTGCAAGTGTTGAACACTTTCGAAAATGATGCACCTGACGACGACTCCGCTTTCCAGCTACCTTGCGACGTCATCTGGGAGTAGGAGAGTTCCAGATTATGTTGTTTTTGCGACATCCGGTCTTGGAGGATGCTTGGGATGGGCAGTGGTCCATCCTGCAAACACAGTGGCAGTTCGGATGAGTTTGGCGGCCATGAATGGCAAGAAGTTTTCCTTCGCGGCGATGGTCAAGGAGAATGGTTTATTGTCAGTCTACGATGGCATCACGGCAGGAATCCTCAGGCAGGTCGTGTACGCCAGCGCACGCTTCGGCCTCTTTGAGAAAGGTCGAGACTTGGTACATGAAATCAGAGGAAAGACAGACTTTGCTGCCCGGTAAGTGGGATTCAAGGTGAACGGACGTCGCGATTACAGGTATTTTGGTTGGTGCTCACCTTTAGTGCTGGCTACAGTGTTGTCATTGGAGCCGTCACTGGTGGTATGGCTGCCTACCTTTCATGCCCCATGGAGGTTGCTGTTGTGCGACTTTCCAACGATGCGACCCTGCCCGTCGATAAACGTCGCAACTACAAGGGTGTGGTCGATACTGCTGTTCGAATTGTCAAGGAAGAAGGTGTCGGTGCTTTCTGGAGAGGAGCGGAGCCGTTTGTGATTCGTGCCATGATGGTGGGGGTCTTCCAGGTGGCCACATTGGACCAGTTCAAGGTACTGTTTCACGATCTACTAGGCCAGCAAAAAGACTCCATTCCGAATGTTTTTTCCGCCGCCATGTCATCTGGATTAATCTACTCTATTGCAACAATGCCGCTGGAAGCAACAAAGAATCGAATGGCTGCCCAACGTAAAGATCCTATCACAGGGAAGGTGCCCTACACTGGCACTTTGCAGACTCTGAGACTGGTGACAAAGCAGGAAGGATTCTTAGCCTTCTACAACGGTTTCTTGCCGTATTACATTCGATGCGGTGGTCACACCGTTTCGATGTTCATCTTCGTACAGTTACTGCGCGATTTCTATTGCGCAAATACGTGAACGTAGTGAGTGAATGGCATGTTGCATGGTCTACGTAAAAGTTAAAACGAATGGCCATTGCCATTCTTAGCCTTCAAGCGTTTTTGTAGCTCGAGTTTCAGGAATATCTCAAATTCTTCTTCTGAATGAAACTTGACCTTGCGGTATTCACCATTGTCACCAAACCTGGTAATGGTCATTTCGTCCCTCTCCATGATGACATCAATAACAAATGTTCCATATCGCAGAACGAACTGAGACCTCTTGTCGAAAACAGACAATGGAAGCCATTCAACGACAAGATTGCCAAATGTAGTGTCGGATGACTTCGATCCCAACCACTTGGTGACCCTAGCTAGCGCCCACCTC
Source organism: Fragilaria crotonensis (assembly GCA_022925895.1). Lineage (NCBI taxonomy): Eukaryota > Bacillariophyta > Fragilariophyceae > Fragilariales > Fragilariaceae > Fragilaria > Fragilaria crotonensis. The sequence continues at coordinate 76,973 of JAKSYS010000136.1, forward strand.
ACCTTGCGCTCAAAAATCATTCGCACGCCAAGGCTCACACAGTTCTGCAGAATCAAAGCGGAAGGAAACTCATCCTTCTTCTTTCTGGTTTCCAGGCCCATTTTCTTGGTGATCTGCTCCTCTTTCTTTTTCTTCGCTATGTGCTCTCGAAGTTCGATGGAATGCCGGTGGTAGACATCCTGCGCGTGCAACAACAAAGCTCGACATAGCGCATGTAGCTGCTGTGGACTTTGACTGCCACTGTACTTCGTCGATTCATTTCTTTCGTCATCCTCTGCTTGTAAATCTATATCACTGTCGACGGCCGTGCCAGCCTCCACCAATTTGATAGTCAAGGCGTACTCGGAATTGAGTTGAACCTTTACTTCCCCTTCGTGGCAATGTACTACAGCCAGCGACCCTCCGCTTCCGATTAAGCCAACCATGCGAGATGATGGCGGAAGATAGTGCTCTTCCATCGCGCTCGATAACCAAACCTCGTTGTGCTGTTTGAACTTTTGATTAAGGCCATCCTGCTCATCGTCGGGAATGATCTCGAGTCGAATTGATTCAAAAAGGGAAGCACAGAATAGCGAATGTTGCAATGCCACGACAACTCGTTCATCGTCTGTTGCGTTGTCACCCAACGTAGTGAGCGGAGAAAGGCGAGCACATTGCCTGAATCCAGTGGAATCCTTTTCGATATCGAGCTGCAAACTAAGCATCGGGACCTTGTCTGGATTAAAGTCAATGTCAATCTTGCCTAGAGTAGGGTCAGCAACGGCAAATGGTTCGGCCCGTGTCTTGCATTCTGAGAGTGCGCCATCGCCCTCATTCATATTAGCGTCCTGCAAGTTATGCAAGGTTTTCCAGTGAGCTACATCATTAGTGGCCTTGTAGTCCTTCGGTAGCTCTACAGTCGCATATCTAGGCACTAGTCGTGCCAAGCCAACTGCAGCCCGTGGAGCGTGCTGTGACTGTACCAGGGCTTGATTGCCACCTCCAGTGCGATCCCGATCATAAACGTCGACATCAATAGCAATAACTTCCGTCGGCCGAGTCGCATGAGGTCGGGCACGAGTTCCATGCTCAGGCGCCACAAGTCTCCATCTTGGACGTAGTGCCAAAAGCCGTTGATCGATAATTCTTTGCGTCGCGAGTGCTCCCGCCAAACGCTTCTCATGGCGTTCCAATGCTTCGGATGCCCATTTAAATTGCGCTCGTTTTCGTTTGCCAAGATACAACGCTCGGAGTGCCAAGTCCTCCGCATTGACTGGAACTTCAACTTCTTTATCGCTCGTCTTGTCCACCCCAGCTTCTAACTGGGGATTGACAATATTCGACGACCCAAAGTAGTCTCCCGCTGAAACTAGATTAGTAAGGTTGATCGCCTTGCTGAGTTCCGATACTCCATTGGCTTGAAGGCGCGCCGACGCTACAGCAAGAGGGTGAATCTTTTGTTGCGTCGAATCCTCAAGCGCTCCCTCTTCCTCCATCTTGTCATCGCCTTGTTCTTCGTCGCCATCGTCGTCCTTAACTTCCTCGTTAAGCAGCTTATGTCGAGCAATTGATCGTTCAAGAAACTTAGATCGTTCACGATCTGATGGCTCCGGTAGAAATATGAACCTGCCATCTTGCAAGATATGGGAAGGAGGGAATGACTGCGTAAGCTCGTCTCGTTCCACTGCTTTCTCTTCCGCGACCTGGTTCATTCTAGGGTGTATCTACTCGTTTGTCTATGCTTGCAGTTTGTTAATCCATTGTCACGGTATGGCTATCAGACGCCTTCAATACTTGATCTATGGCGATGATGAGTTGCAGAGTGCAGAGAATGCATAGGGTGCCTACCAGGTACTGTAACCAACCATTGGCGCGTGGATGTCTCACGCCTACTCGAGTACTGTACAACTAGATGGTCGCACGTCGCAGTCGTCTCGTTGTCACACGCCAACGCCACGACAAACCCATACTCCGTACTACGTACTATACACTGTATACATGTACAATCATCCTACCGATAGGGTATGTAACATACCAGGTTATGGGTCTCTACGCCTCGTATCAAATTACGTACTGTATGTATAAACTGGTAATACTCTAGTACAGTATCATTTTGTACGAATGTGCGTATGTGCATGCTTATACTGTACTGGAGTACAAACTGACAGTATTCGTCTGGTCGGTAGTCGGTACAAGTAGGCGAGTCCTGGCCGAAGGTTTTCTTACGGTTAATACGGCCTACCGTAAATTGCGTAGTTTATGCTCCAGCTACTAGTGTCTAGTGTCTAGCCTCCCGGAGCCTTGGGGTTAATTAACCCCGTCAATTGCCTTAATTAACCCCGTCAATTGCCTTAATTAACCCCGTCATTTTCGTACGTGTGCAAGACGCTTTTCTGTACATTTAATACTACGGGCCACAGGAAAAAGTGCTCAAATTGCAGTCATCCATGTTGCAAGATGACGATACTTAAGTGCATCCATTTGATCCATTTTCCTTTTCTTTGTTTTCAGAGGAAGTCACTGATGTGAAAGAAAAGCGCGATACTTTATCTTTTCATCCCCGATCAGTCTCTAACTAAAGGTATGCAAACTTGCGTAGAGTGTGGTAGAGGTTCTACGTAGTGTCAAAACAGTTTTTTTTTAAGTCCAAATTCATTCAACTCTGCACAGCCAAGTTGAGACGTTGAAAAAACACTACTGAGTGGGGTTGCGGGAAACACCGATTTTTCAATACAGTTCCCTCAACCCCGAAAAATTCCGGCGTACAGTTCAGTACTGGTATCAGTATAGAGTACTGAAATACAGAGTATGTATAAGAGTATAGCAACAGTGTATATAAACAAATACGTATAAAATGAAATAATATATGATTACGTGTGCTGCTTCCTCCAAAAACCCAGTATTGTACTCTATCATACTAGCTAGTAGAGTACACCGTTCCCGGCTTCGTAACGGCGTCTTGGATCGCGTCCATTCGAACAGCTCGTATCATATAGCGTATGATCGTATGATAAATGCATACGTGTCATACCTATGAGCATGTACGAAACCCGGTTGACAAAGCCGGCAGCGTTTTTGGGGGATGCGGGAAACTGCGGGTATCGATTTGTTGTTTCGTACTATTATCGAAAAACGGAGCTCGACAAAAATGGCGTCTTTCAGAGAATTTTCGAGTTGTCCGGAGGATTTTTGAGTTGTCCGGAGGATTTTCGAGTTGTCCTACTGGATCACTTCTTAACCCTATTTTTGTGTAGCTTCTGTATAAGTCTACAGGATTAAAAAGAAGTGATCCCAATTCCGATCACTCATTTCTTGAAACGACTTTTCAGAGCGATTTGACTTTTTGAAACTCGTTTCAGAGCATGAAATAACTTTTACATGGACCACTCTACTGACACTCCTACACACCCTAGTACTCAGTACCGCAATGCATTAGGGATACGCCTGGACAACTTCTCGGATCACTCGGACAACTTCTCGGATCACTCGGACAACTTCTCGGATCACTCGGACAACTTCGTATATGTATCTCGAATCCGTGTCGAGTTCTCTCTGACGCAATAGCGTGACATCAGAGAATCAATTCAAGCCGGTTCCCGCAACCCCTAAAAAAGCTGCCGGCTTTGTCTTCGCGTTTCTTACATGCTCATCCTAGGTATGACATATATGCATATATCATACGATCATACGCTATACGAGCTGTTCCATGGAAGCGATCAAAGACGCCGTTACAAAGCCGGGACAACGGTGTTCTCTAGAGTAGAGTACAATACTGGGTTATTGAAGGAACCAGCACACGTAATCAAATATGACAATATTATTTCATTTTATACGTAGTATATGTATATCTATTGTTGCTATACTCTTATACATACTCTGTCTTCCAGTACTCTCTACTGATACCAGTACTGAACTGTACGCCGGAATTTTTCTGGGTCTCGGGAACCGTATTGAAAAATCAGTGTTTCCCGCAACCCCAGTGACCAATGACCGACAACTTTTCAAAGTATCTGGCATCCTCACTCCTTAAGCCGAGCGGTGCGAAATCATCTTCTGACTCTTAATTCAAAATCTGTCATAGTAGAGAATATTTTTCCAACCCTTGGTACAAATTCTACACGATTTCTGTGTGGAAATTGTCTGTTGGGGTTCCATTTCCCGATCAACCTATACTTGTGAATTCTTCAAGCTGGTCAAATGTCCTGAGTACTTCATCACCATTGAAGGTATACTGAAGATGATGATGCATCACCTCAGTTTTTTCTATAGGGAGATGAGAATTATCTAAAACCGAGGGATCCGAAACCACCTACTCCTCCGTAGACTTTGGTATTTATTCTACACGATTCTTCTACATTTTTTTCTGGTTTGATGTCTTTCTCTAATTGATTGCTGTCGCTTAAATATTGACCACCGGACAAGTTTCATGTTTAGATACGATACTTCAATGTATTTGACACACAATAGTCAACTTACTTTTGGTTGAATTTGACATGAGCGTAATCAAACCGCAGGCCAAAAGGAGTGTCAGAATAGTGAGTTTTACGTAGCATCGGGTATTATTTCTACTGCTTGTCTAAATCAGAAATGACAGGAAAAAATCAGAGGGTCAAGAAAATTGATGCAGAAAAACTCTTGTTTCTCGATGAAAAACAAAATACAGATACTGGGCTTTGACGGCATGCACATTCATGGGGTCCTTGAGCCACTGCCCAAGTTTCTAGTCGAACGGAAGATTTGTAAGTAATAGCGAACAGTTTTTGTGATGTGCAAATACGGGGTTAATTAACCCCGCCGTTTGGGGTTAATTAACCCCGTCGGGAGGCTAGACACTAGAGCGGTGTTTAAGCTTTTTCGACGGAATTCTGAGGGAATCTCTTGTACATCTTAAAACTGTGAAGTTGCGGTGATTAAGCTTCAGCCAAATAACCTACTCGCATCCCTCAAAACTTGATGCGTACTCCGTATATGATATGTATCATGGACACTGGCAGCCACCACCCTTCAGGAATCACCGTGGAAATTGTTGGAATTGAGTCCAGCACAAACGGTAGATCATGCTACCAACACAATGTTTGTGGATCAGTGATTGAAGGGGATGTTGTTGTAAGGCTGAGGAAAATGCAGATCAGGAACAATATTGGACAGGAAGAAACTGCAATTGCTGCATTTCACGTTACTGACGGCATTGACCAGTGTTGTGTTTTGTGTTGGTTGTTTGCCTTGCCATTTTGTGCTTCACGCTTTATCATTTGATGGTGTTCTGGTGGCACAAGTCTGGCGTCGGACTTGATGGGTGAGGAAGCGAACCTGATGGCTTGTCCAGCTATGGGCAATGGTGTCTTGAAGAGATAGACCATGGCAGTAGATATGTTGGTACAGATGTGTAGAAAATGTAGATGCTAAGAAGTAATGGCCTTTACTGAATTTGGTTGGGAAGAATATTATAAGTTAAATTTAGGATGAAAAATTAAGGTTGGTTCGAGTCTCACAAATGAAGTATTGTCTTAGTCCCACTTGTTGAGTGGTGTTTGGTGTCTGTTGTTCATGATAAAATCAACAACACTCATGGTTTGAATTACTTAGGAAAGTGAATTCAAACTGTGAGTGTTGCAAACTGGGACTTGAGTTCTGATTCTCAGAACTACTGGAATGGCTGGGTCACGGACAGACTAAGAAAAATAGAGGACTGTCTACTGTATTACTGCTGTATGGTGTTTAACCTCACAATAATGACAAGTGACAGTAGATCTCTAACACAAACCATGGAAAGAATACAGTACACAGTATTGATATCTGGTATCACAAAAGTAGGACCGAAAAGATGGTACAGCAGTACAACAACCCATAGCACTTGAGCGCAACCACCCACAACCCACAATCCATGACACTTCCGACGAGGCGAAATCTGCAGCCTCCAGTCCGGGCCTCTGGCATCCTGGACCGGACTTAATGTTTTTAGTGCCAGCCGCTCTTAAAGTCACGATCAGATTTTTCGGGCTGATGTGCGACCACTCTGTCCCGGCGCGGGCACGAAGGTGTCCGATTCCGGATTGGCTGACCCCAGTTGCTATTGCTGACAAAGGGTTGACCTGCCTGGACACTGCACATAGTAGTCCATTGAAAATGATGCAAAGGTGTTGGGTTTCCAATTTTCTGATGTGGATGTAACTACACAGTATAGGGGAAATGATATTTGTGATGATGTTGCATTCAGTATACTGCTATTCAATACATTGGGTATCCTTGCTTGTGGAGCATAAATTTGGTTAATGGTGTCATCTAAATTCTGCTTGAGTGGTGGCGTGGGTGTGTTGTCAAATGCTTGCATCTATGTGCTGGCTATCAGTGAACATGCCTTTGGAGCTCTGTAGTAGTACCACATTGATGATTTGTCCTGGGCAGCTCTTCTGCCTCTTTTCAGTAACAGGCTGTCGTAGGAACTCTCTAAATACAGAAGCTTCTTGATAGAATCAATACCAAGAATAGGTGCACTATCAGAGTTGCCGGACCTTCTTGGATTCTTCCCTAGAGCCAGCAGCAAAATATGGTTTTGATACAGCATAATTGTGGCCACAATGCCAGTACAACCATGCTGCAGGATACAGGACCACAACAAACAATACAAGCATGATACGCCCACTAGCTAGAGTAAGAAGCAAGCACCTACCGGTAGTACAATGAGTACTTCTACCTTTAATTGAATCAACTGTATCCTCTCCGATCACGGAGCACTCGTTCAAGCACAGTATCGGGACAAATTGTTTTCAAAGAGTAATGAGACGACTCTAGATTCCATCGATTATTGATGCGTGCATGCACAAAGACTTCACTTTTGACCTTTATCAAACTGAATGATAACAATGTTTGATAGAGATGCCGCTTCGGGTTTTTCGACAAAAAAAGGTTGTAGAGAAAGATACAGAGCACTGAAGTCCGTATTTTGTGCTTGGCTTGACATTTTTTCCTTAAAAATCTCAGACTTTGAGTGTGTCAACAAACCAAAAGGCTCAGCAAAGGAAGGATTGTGATGACTTCCATCGAAAGCAAGGCAACAGCAGAAGTCGTAAACAGCCACTTCAAGATGTTGTCAAAGTGGTGCGTTTCATGGCAAGACCCTTGTCTGAAGTTGTCATTGTGTGAGTTTTATGTCAAGGCGTGCAAGAAATTTCGCCGAAAATTTCTACGTCTTTCTCCTAACATTTTGTACCGCTCCTTCGCAGGTAACTATCACAACGTGTACCGGCTGCAGCTGAACAACATTCAGGCTTTGTGGCGGTGGAGAGCAGCTCAGCATTCTGTGGTGATCATGCTGGAGGGTGAGGATGATTTCACGAATAAGGGTGGTTGTTGGCACCATTTGGGGCTGCTCATTGTTGGAGAAAAGCTGGCCATTGCAGGGAAGTGACTAAATGGTATGATTTTGTAGTTGGCAAGGGAGGGTGAAGCTGACCATCATTAAGGGGTTAGGGGTTTGGGGTTGGCCGACCGCAATTCTAAGCGTTCCTCGGCTACTACTAGTAGAGTCTTGATGGGTTTAGCTCGCACGAAGAAAAGTTGAAGGCCATCAAATTCTGGGTGAACAAGAAGCTCCACGAGGATGCTCCATGTGACCTAGTGACGAAGTCAAATGCTGCCAAGATTGTCCAACACAATTGTGAGATGTCCTTGCTTAAGGATGGTAAGGAATCAGATTCAAAGCTATACTACCCTGACGCGTTCAATGCAAGTGATTACAATGATTGGATTAAGAAAGTGACAAGTTATCTTGATTCAAGGAAAGGTAAAGCTGGTGTGCATTTGAGCTATGTTATTTGCCCTGCCGATGCCGATCTCAACGCTGTACCAGATGAGTACACTTGCACGTCGTGGGCGGCATCGTTCGACACCCCGCAATACATTGAGGATAACCGTGAGGTTTATCATTTGTTCAAGGATTTGTTGACAAAGACAGATGGTGCGACCTGGTTTAAAAAGGTGAGCGATGGTGACAGACGAGCTGCGCATTTGCTCTTACGCGGCCAAACACTACATTGGAGAAGCGCATGATATGAGGCGTGCGGCGTCGGCAAATGTAAAATTGGAAGCACGTTTTGAAAAGTGAAGCGGCATTTCCATTCAAGTAGTATTTGACCGGATGAATGAGTCGTTCGAGGAGTTGGAAGATGCCGAGCAGCCAATGTATGAACAGCATAAGGTACAGTTTCTACTTCGCAGCATACGTGACAAGTATTTGGCCAATTTTGATGCCGCTTGAATCACCCTTTCCTGAACTGCTGTCTTGAGCCGATTCGCGCTGTCTGAACCGGGTAAGAACAACAAGCACACGATTGGTGCCACAACGTCGACCAAGTCTCGTGGAGGCAGCAGTCGGGGGGAGCGGACGCTCCAGTAATTGCAGCGGTCGTAGCAGTGGAGGACAAAAGTTCAAAGTTGTCATGAAAATGGAGTTGATGTGTCCGATATCAATCGGAACTTTACGAGTGATGAATGGGAGATATTGAGAACGTGAGGAGGAATTGCTCACTATTTCCATCAGCGTCGTGAGTATCTAGCCAATTGCGGTGGCTCTGGTCGCTTCGACGGTCGTGGACGTGGATTTGGACGCGCAGGCGGCCGAGGATACGTGGACCTTTGGCTCATACGGCGGGCGCAGTGGCGTCCGATACGCAAATGACAACCGCATGAACGACCAGCAGCCACGCACGATTGCGGCGACTGCAACGAATTCATCAACTAAGATCGTCGAATATGATGCTGATGCTCCGAATGCGCCTGGCCGTGCTCTGGCTACCGGAGGCGATTGTGGTGGAAAAGCGGGTGCTTAGTTTGGGCCCCGACGTGAGTATTGACTTGCATCCCCAACATCTTGCAAATGTGATGTGCTGGGGCAATCTGTGGCGACGATTGAAGACGGGCAGCAGGACTCGATCAATCAATGCAGTGAACCGTGGTGACGAGTTTAAGACGGAGGAAGGTCATATTGTGCGTTGTGAAATGGATTACCATGCGAATACGTGTGTCGCTGGGCCGGATTTCAAAATATTGGGGTAAACCGGAGAGCAATGTGATGTTGTGCCGTTCATAAATGATTATGATCCAATTACAAACATTTCAGTGGTTAATGCAGTAATGGCCTTTACAGACGAGTCAAGTGGAGAGACTGTGATCTAAAGGTTTAATCAAGTGCTTGGTAGCTATGGAAATTGAATGAGAAAGAGCTCAATAAACCCAAACCAGCTGCGACATTACGGTGTGTCGGTATCCGATGATCCAGCTAACAGTACGCGAGCTTTTGGTATCACAGTTGCGAACGTTGTGCATGTTCAATTTAAAATGGACGGTACGACGGTATACTTCGAGACACGAGTGCCGACCCAGTACGAATTGGAGAACTGTAAGACAATCCAATTATCTGATGATACAGTGTGGGAATCATCCAGTGTAAGTGTCGCAAACGTAGCAGTTATGTCCTCGGATTTGCCCATTGTCGAGATGTCGGAGCACAAAAAGATTTTGGCTATGAGTGTCAGAAACAACAATGAAGTACTTCTGCCTGAAGAATCATTCAATGACTTGATGCCCTATGATGATGCGACGTTCTTGAATCGGATAATTAGTAATGTACGAGTGGCGACCTCGTATTGTGAGGCAAGTATTTTGTTTATTGGCAGCAAAGATCAGCATTTGCGCGTGAATGCTGAAACGGTAGTGAGGAGAATTAGATGTGGAATTGAGACTGCGCAGAAAATGTTGAAAACGACAACCCAGTATGGCTTTCGTTACGCAATTAACCTTTACGCAGACGTTACAGAGTTGTTGATCATTTGAACTTGCACAGACAAAGACTTCTTGCAGGCACCCTTTATATGGATACTTTGTTTTCAAAAGTAAAGTCATTGAATGGAATGGAATGCGCTCAGCTGATAACAAATGGATCATTTACTTGCGTTTACCCTATGGAATTGATGTCGAGCCATGACATCGCACAAGCACTAATTGAATTCGTTGATGTGGGCGTTCCGGGGACTATCATTTGCATTTTTTCCACAGAACAAACTGGTAAGAACACGGAAGTCATGAAGGTTGTTCGACGCAACAATCAGATTCGGCTATTACTTGCAGAAAAGGGCCGAGGAACGACACAGAACCATAGAGCTGAGATAAAAATTCGTGAGATCAAAACGAAGTGGAAAACTTGAATGCGCAAGAATTAGGTTCCTTCACGGTTATGGGATAATGGTTTAATATTCATCTCTGAGATACAATTGTTATTGGCGCGGGGGCCAGATCAGCAACCAGGGATTGTGAAAGTTCTTGCACAAGCGGTTGACATGATATCCAAATGGTTAGATTTTGAATTCTATGACCACGATTGGTTTTGGGATCACCAGAAAACTGACATGAATAACAAGCAAGCAAAAATTGGACGTGGCTCGGTATCGCTCATCGTGATGGGAGTGACATGACATACTGGATACTCACGCAAGCGGGTCATGTAATTGCAACAAGGTCCACAATTCAACATACTACGGTAACCAACATCATGGCGATCGATGCAATTCGCGACCAAGTATCCGCTTTTGACGCCGATCTTCCAAGACGTTTGAACGACGACAATTTCCAACTTGATCATCCTAACCCAGTATTCTATTTGCAAGATGACATTCCATTCGAGGATAATGCCGCCGATATTCCGCCCGATGCAGAATACTGGGACATGCGAAGCAACACGCGGATGAGATCGAGTTCAACACATTCGATCATATCTGAATTCGGAATTTCTGGTTAATAACGATGGCAAGACAGCTATGGCTAACGTCGTGAAGCGCGAGGGATAACAATGGCAATCCGATTGGTAAGCGACATGCAAATCCACTGCTTGACACGCGTGAGTATGAATGTGAACTGCTGGAGGACTGGTCATTGATGAGATACCATGCAAACGTGATTGCCGAGGAGAACTTTTTTGCACAATGTGACGACGTCATGCTGTACTTGCTGAGATTGTGGACCACAAGGCTGACAGGCAAGCGTTGAGAACCGATAACGGATACGTAACCACAAAACGAGGCAGACGCGTGCTGAAAAAGACAACAAAAGGTTGGAAGATACAACGTCAGTGGAAAGATGGATCGACTGACTGGGTAGACATGAGGTACGTGAAAGACTCAAATCCAATTGATTTGGCCAAATATGCTGTTGCAAATTGTATCCAAGAGGAGCCTGCATTTAAATGGTGGGTTTTGGAGACGCTACGGATGAGGATCAGGATTATTGGAAAGGTTAAGAGTAGATATTCGAAGGCGAGCCATAAGTATGGAGTCCGCTTACCACATTCGGGTAAGGAAGCTTTCCAAATTGACAAAGAAACCGGAACCAACTTTTGGTGGAATGCCATTCAAAGGAGCTAAAGAAAGTTATGGTGGCACTCGAGTACGATGAGAGTCTGACCCCGGAACAAATTCGTGAGGGGTTGGCCAAAGGCAAGTTTGTCAGATTTCAGGAAATTAAGTGCCATATGCTATTTGACATGAAAATGAACTTGACATGGAAGGCCTGCTTTGTTGCCGGGTGGCATATGACAGAACCGCCGGCAAGTATTACGTTTTTGAGTGTTGTCAGCCGTGACAGTGTGCGAATAGCTTTTATGTTAGCAGCATTGAACGACTTGGACATATTGGCTTGTGACATTGGGAATGCTTAGTATTTGAATGCGCTGTGTCGGGAAAAAGTATGGTTCGTTGCTGGCCCTGAGTTTGGATCAAGACAAGGAACAGTGATCAGGATTGTGTGGGCCCTGTATGGACTCAAGGCAAGTGGGGCGCCTTGGAGGGCGATGTTTAACAATTTGATTCGAGATATGGGTTTCCAGTCTTCAATCGCGGATCCGGATGTTTACCTCAGAGCTTTGCGAAGCCGGACGGATACAAATATTATGAGTATATTCTTGTCTATGTTGATGCTGTTTTGATTGTTTTGCATGCACCGGAAGAATATTTAAAAATCATACAGGCAAATTATGAGTTGAATCCGGCAGTGTGGGACCTCCAAATCGGTGTTTGGGTGCCGATGTGGAGAAAGTGCAGAATCCGGGCGATCCCACCGGTCGTGAATACTGGTCATTTTCTGCGAGAATGTATGTCAAGAACGCGGTAAAAATGTGAAGTTATTGCTACAGGAAGAAGGACGAGGACTCAAATCGACTGCAAAGAGGACACCATTTCGAGCTCAACTTAGCTATCGGCCAGAGGTGGACACGACGGATGAATGTAACAGTGAACAAGCAACCCGTCTCCAAAGCTTGATTGGTGTCCTACGCTGGGCAGTGGAGTTTGGACGCCTTGATTTATACATTGAGGTGGCATTGTTGTTGCAACATTTAGCCTTGCCGAGGATAGGACACCTCGAGGTTGTTTACCATGTTTTTGCGTACTTGGCGAAACACGAGACATCGCGTATTAAATTTGACTCATTCGACCAGGTGCCCTATGATCCGACACACCACTGTCCAGATTGGGCAGCCAAAGATGCCGAATCCTTGTTGGGAAATCCGGTGACTTTGCACGTGTTTGCTGATGATCATGCTGGTAACATTGTAATGCTGCGATCACATACACGAATTCTAATATTCATCCAAAACTCACCCATGGTTAAGTCGGAGACAGAATACAATGGAGACGTCAACGTTTGGAAGTGAATTCGTTGCGATGCGAACGGCTTGAGATCTAGTATGCATTGCAATGAGGTACAAACGTACAAAATGCAAATGTTTGGAGTGCCGATTGATGGTCCGACTCAAAGTATATTGCAATAATCAGGGAATTGTCAAGAATACCAGTGTCCCAGAGTCGGTGCTATCAAAGAAACACAATGCAATAAATTATCATGCAGTACGAGAGGCAGCAGCAGCTGGAATTTTACATTGATGATTTCATTCAGTAGTAATGTTACAGTAGATAGTGCGCTGTCAGACCAAGTAGTGCCAGCACTGGCAGGAATATCGTCGAGGCAGTAGTACATTGGGAAGGTTTGACCTGTGGGTTTGGCAATGTGAGAAAACAAGAAAACACAGGATGCTGGAAATGCGTATCCTACTTCTTTAAATTTGCTTTGTGCGTGTGTGTGTGTGTGTTGGGTGCATGTATGTTATGTAGCTACTAGGCTAGGGAAGTGTGTATGAATGATTACGGTGAGTGTGTGTGTCTGTTATGGAGTATGACCACTCTGGGGTACTGTTGTTACTGTTACGTGGATTACATGTACTACAGGTCTACAGTACATAAATCGATTGGCATTCATGTTGAAACGAGTGTCTTACTTTACTGTAGTACTGTACTGTACGTATTCAAAGTTACTGGATGGAATAGTCATTGAATCTGTTGTAAAGCACAGGTTGCTTCACAAATGCTACTTACTGTACGTGCCATGCGATGAACTGCAATACTGGGGCATGAGCGCAACACTGGGGTACTGTGTACTCATGTAGTAGCTACGTTGGTAGAAGGTACTGCATACTATTATGAGAACAAAAAAGGTATGCTACTGTAGTAGGTCTTTTCCTACGGAGAGTACGACCAGTTTGGGGTTTGGGGCACTGCGCGTCCTGTATCCTGTATCCTATCCTGTGGTATGTAGTCATATCATACTACCTGATCAGTTGTGAGGAACCCAATTATTATAATAAAAATTTAGTCACTGTAGAACCAGGTACCGTCATACCTCATAGCTCGCACTGAAAATTCAAGGCGTCTTTGATCTGAATATATCTTTTGTCTTGTATCATATACAGTACATTATATATATCATACAAGTGGGTACCTCACATTGATCGGAGTGTCTACTACGAAACGGGACGTACAGTACTAACCTGGTCGTACTCCGTACCACTACTTTTTCCCCTACAGTATGCAGTACCATGGTACCAACGTAGGAAACTTCATGAAGTACAGTACCACTACATATTCGAGTATGAGACCACTGTACTGCGTATTGCGCACAGTGAAAAAATTCTGACAGTATTCATTTGATCCAGTACCCTAGAGTGGTCATACTGTAACAGACGGACGCACGCACACAATTATTTTATAATATACTATGGTACCTCACATTTGATCGGAGTGTCTACTACAGGAGGTTCCGGAATATCTTCTTCGAGGACGCTTCTGTCGACCGACAGGAAAAAATAAGTGAAAACGGATAAACGAGTTTATTGATTTTCCAACGGAATTTCGCACCTGACATTTGGACTACCGGTAAGTTTTCAGATCAAATATGAATTCACCTATCTGGAATACTAGAAATGTTCGTTCGACAAATTCGCCGACAAACGGAAAGAAAGCTTGGAAAATGCACAGGCAACGACTTCTGTATGACAATAATCCAATGAATGCATTCTTCACGTTTGATTCTTAAGGAATTAACTTGAGATACTCCGAAGCATGTGAATGGAACCCTTTAATTAGGAATCGTCGAGATACATTTTTTCTGGCAGTTTCTTAAATTTTTTAAGTTTTCTCAAACTTTCTTAAGAAACTTTAGAAGATTTGAGTTGCTTAAAAATCTTAAATAATCTACGTGAATCTGGTAATAAAATCCTCCTTCTTAAATTTTCTTAAATAATCTCAAACTTTCTAATCGGACGCGAGAAAATAGAAGTTGCTCATATTTTCTTAAACTTTCTCATACTTTTCAACCCTTCTTAAAGCAAGATTCCTATGTGTAAGTCTTGTTCCAAAACAATTTGTCCGAACGATGGCCTAGGACAATATGAAATCAATATAGTGTAGAACAAGATCGGTGTAGGAAGTTAGATTGACATATGGTAGGAAACAAATAGCTGATAATCCATCAGAGTATATACTGCTTTTCTCGATTTGTACATAAGAAAGTGAGGTGTGTCACGTTTTGACACTTGATCTGATTGTGAATTACCCACTCCGTGGCTTAGACATTTTTATATGCTCTTACACATTCTACCAACACTATACGAAGGACGATACTCGGTGTACTCGAGTACACGATATAGAAGGAATTCCGGAACCTCCAGGAAACTGGACGTACAGTACCCCCAACCTGGTCGTACTGGTCGTTTATGTACTGTAGACCTGTAGTACATGTAATCCACGTAACAGTACAACAGTACCCCAGAGTGGTCATATCTCCACACGACGGACGCACGCACGCACGCACAATTAATTTATATAGACAGTATTCATTTGATCCAGTACCCAGAGAGGTCATACTCCGTAATAGACAGACGCACGCGCGCACGCACGCACAAATAATTTATAATATAGTAGGATAGTAGGATATCATCGAATACAATGAAAGAACATGACACTTGAAATAAGCGCCGGCCCAACAAATCGCTACTACCGTATTTCACGGAGATTTGTACCCACCAAATGTTCATCGAGGATTCCGGAATCCCACCAAATTTTCATCAAAACACAGAGATAAAGGAACCGTGAAAAATTTATGTCGGGCTGACGAGGAAAAAAGGAAAATGAATATTTAAACTCGTCTTCTGATCATTAGAGTTATACTTGCATAGATAGCTTTCAGCCAGTGGAATTCAAATGACCTGACGTTTCAGTGAAATGCCAGGATTTTTCTGCCAAAGATCACAAATGGACGTTCATTTTGAGTCGAGTGGTTCAAGTGCATAATTTTGGGTGGGTACAGGAATGCGCGGGTACAAATCTCCGTGAAATACGGTAGTACCGTACGCTTTCGGAGATTGGTTTTCTGATGCAGTACTGTACAGCTCGCTCAACCCACTGGTTTTCTGAGTACATACCTGCTAGTAATAATCGCCACTACATGTCTACTACTAGCGCACTCCCATCATGTGTCATACTGAGTACTCCCTAATACTCCAGTACCTGGTACCACTCTAATATAATGCGTTCACTATACTGTATACATAGTATAGATGTCAACAAGACCTCATGGTATCAAACTGCACCCCGTGTAATGTATTGTGAGTATTGGGCCAGGTCCAAATTTGCGAGCGAACGGACGTGCAGTAGATTTCAAATAACAAGTACCGGTACTTGTACCAGAGTACTTGCTAATACGCCGAGTACCGAGTACTATCGACTTTCATCCAGTGCCTCCTACTACCGGTAGAAACGATGATGACAACCGAGTTACGATGGTCATAAGTCTTGATGCTTACTCGTCAAAGAGCGCGATTCTATGCTACTCCAGCACACGTAGGCACTTGCCATAAGGCACCCGTGGTGAAACCATCAAGATCATCTACATCCAAATCCGTGTTGTCCTGATGTTTGAGGAGATATGCCACATTGGCGAAGTATGGTACTGCACTTTCGTATGCACTCCTTTCCAAATGTATCTCAGCGATATTGTTGAGCAATCCTAAATCAAGCAGTTTGCTGGCCGATCGTTTTCTCTGTTTTCTCAATCCCAACGCAATCTCGTATCCATTTAATGCCGTCTTCAGATGCTGCGAGTCTTTTAACGCCTGAATGTGAAAGCCCAAACTGACATTGAAGATAATCGCACTCGCAATATCCCCCGCCAACGCTTTACAGTCTTCCAGTTCCATCTTTTCCAACATCTGTATCGGCCGTTTAAACATGAATGCTTCTGAATCGATTTCCGTTGGTATTGGCGTCAAAAAGTGGTATTCAAGCCTTACACACTTCGTACTTCGTGGGGGAATTTCTGAAGTGCGATTGTTATCATTTTGTGAATTTCAGTGCCCTTACCAACAACAGCCGAGACTCTTGAATCTTTCCTTGTGATAGAAGTTCTGCCCCTTGTTGTTGATGCGGATGGGCAATGAGGTAGCCTAATTGTTTGCAGCCATGGTAATTATATGCTTCGTTCAACGGTATTTTGCTCAGTTACTTGTCAAGTCGTTATTCGTTTTATGTTTGCGACGTTTGACGAGAGAATTATGTGACACCTGATACTGGTAGTACGGTGTTAACGGCATGTGAGAATCAGCGAGAACGGTGGCTTTGGAGATGGCATTGAAGGCATCCGCGCGCAGCTTGTCTGGTTTACGCACACTCCTAGTGTCTAAACGCCCGAAATCTTTAATTAAAGATTGCTTAGTGGTAAAATCTTTAATTAAAGATTGATTTTGGCCCCTACTCAACTTCGTTGTTTTATGATTTACACCCAAATTACTACGGCCAATGTGATCTCCATAAAGTCAAACCTCATGGGCCAAACGGGGTCATCTTAGTCAGCGACAGTTTCTGACGTACGTTCTTGAACACTAATCTGAAGCCCATTTTTCCGAGTTTTTGCTTGGAAAATACCCGGATATACAGTACTCGAGATACGCAGGCTACACAAACTCAAGTCATTCGAAGCCTCAACAAACACATTAACTTCATCACCTTCCACTTCGATTGAGCTAAAACACTCAAGTGCAATCGTCTTAAACTTCCTTTAAACGAAAGGTATGTAGTTGGTGTGAATCTCTAATTTTGTTATTTGTTGAATTGTGAGCACGAATTTGAGGCAAGTTTTTATCACGCGCCACTATTTCATTGACAATTTCTCACTTCCTTTGTCATTTAAAGCGCTTGTGTTGACCATTCAAGTCCAACCAGATGACCCGAGACCTTTGTTGGTGGTGCATTGTTTGAAGCAAAGTGATGTTGCCGCAATGGAAGCAACTTAAAGCAAGAATGCCAAATTGTACATGGTACCCCCGGCGAGATTTGATGTGAAGGATCACTCGGTGGTAATTGGTTGATGCAGGTGGTGAAACAACGAGCAAGCTTGAATACTTACTGTGGCTGTCAACAGGGATGATGTTGAACAATTGTTGGCATTACACGACGACCTCAAGCAATTTGGTCTCGTGTCGAATGAACGATGTCGCCGCATCGTCGAATCCTGTTGTACATGAGACGCCAGCCAAAGTCGCTATGACACAACATTTTCTGCCACCAAGTGAGTCTGGATCAAGACAATAGCGCCAGCATCAAACGTACTCATACTGTCAGAAGCAGGATGACCGGAGCATCTATAGTGCTGACCGCAAAAACTGTATATGGCTGGTGTTGTTGTTACACAACCGACAACCAACAATGACAAACCTCACAGCTTTGCTTCATTGGAGACTCAGTGGATAAAGCAGACTAGCCTTTGATGAAACAGGAGATGAATTGACGAAGGGTAGCTGCCGGTATGAAGGTTCTTCGAGTGCACAACAATCTTGTTGAATTTCTGCACAATAAAACAAAAGTTAAACATTCTGACCCACCTACAAAGCTCTCCAGTGTATAATGAACAGGTGTCAATTGATCCTTCACGAATGTAGCACAAGATATGTGATGAAATTGATGCCGGTGGTCGGCCATTGTCGATGTTGAATTTTGTGTTCATTATGGTACAAGATGTACCTTGACCGTCTTGCAGAACGTACGAAAATGGTCATCTTTAAAAAAAGACAACTTTGTCGTTAATTAAAGAAACCCCCGGGCGTTTAGACACCAGGATATGACGTAATTGATGTCATAGGTGACTGACGGTGTCATGAGAAAGTGTTGAAACAACGTCAATCATGACGTCACAATACTGATGCTTTCTACGTTCAATGTCAACCAACACAGTACAAGTACTCCATAAACTTGTAGCGCACGAAGGAATCCCTATGCATATGGGGACGAACTACAGAGACGTCATCTCGCTGCATTCTAACCTGGTACTCGGAGGTCGTTGTTGGTGGAATACCAGGTATCAGTACTACCGGTAGTACGGTACAGTACCTGGCACCTGGTACCTGGTACCTGTATGCATACCTTGTCGTTCGACAGCGACTGCGTATGTGCGTCCGTTGTATACGCTTGCAGACGCGCATCTTGACTGCTTCCAGGCTCCGCACCAGGCACCCACCACCACGTGATGGCAGATCCATTCCGACGTCAGCAGCAATTCACGACTCGCTTTCGTATCATAACAGCTCTTCTGTCTGCGTAACGGTTTACCTGCTGTTTATAAAAATTCTAACGGTTTCTCAGCCGTGTTGGATAACGGTTTTCTCAAAAGACAACGTTTTTTCTGCTGACGGTTTGTGCTCGTTTATCTAAAGCTAAAAGTACTTGTACTGGTGCTGTGACATAAAAGCATCGGTACAAGTACCCTCGTAATAGTACGTATCAAACACTTTAAAGCGGCATCACGGCATCGTCACTCCTCATGACTCAGACTCATGTCCAAACCACTTTAATAGTGGCGCACGCCACTGTTACCACTATTGAGCTAATAGTAGCGCCGCCAGAAAGTTATTAGTGGCTCATTGTGGTCACGTGCAAGTGTACGAGAAAACACTACTGCTCCAGTAGTCAATAGAGGTGCAAGTGTCTAGCTAATGGTAGTATGTTAAAGCAACATGGATTGAAGCCTCATAAACTGCTTGGCATGCAGAATGCCTTCCAAGAAAAGACTGTGAGACCAATTTGGCAATCATCTTTCTCCCACTTTACAATAGAGGAGCCACTCGTGACACCGGATGTCCCTGGGAATGCAGTTGCTAAACCTCCACAGAACATCTTGAGGTGCACAAACCAGTCCAAGACATAGCCCCAACCTTGTTCAAAGGTCATCTTTGCATCACACTGGTCCAGGACCTGCTAAAATGCAGGCTCACGCATTTATGCTGAGCAAAGATCTTGGAAGTCCAGTTCAATGAGCTTGACATGTTGCCAATCAATCAAACTGTAGGAATACAACATTTGCAAACTCTTGCTTGCCCTCGCAATTTCAAAAGCTAATGTGGTAGGACTGGTGGCATGAAGTCAGCAGCATCAATTGATGCAATCTGTGCAATCAGTTTAACAATGCAAGTTGCTATGTATTTTATAATTTGGCATCATGGCATTGATTCCCGCTTCATTGATTGCCGTGATAACAAAGTTACCCAAATCCTCCAAAACCGTGTTGACATCATCAAGCTTTATGGAGTAGTACATCTTATCCAAAGACAACACGGATGATGTTTGAATGTCAATAGCATTTGCAGCTTCTTCAGATGATGGCCCCAATGCCTTAAACCACGACATGTATGCTGCCTGCAATTGCAACAACCCTTTGCATCATTGCTGTGAAACAAGGGTTGTTAACCCTTCAAGACTTCTGAACATGTAGTTTCCTTTGCATGATACTTTCTCAACAAATATAATGCAAACCCACCATGCCATTGGCGGTTCACAAGATGGTTTCTTCTCATTGAGGTATGCTTGTTGTACACTCAGTCTATGCTGTCTGAACCAGGAAGCAACATTCAACATTGATTCCCATTGAGACTCCGCAACCTTCTTTGCCTTTGTTTTCATCTCGTTGATAAGATTTTGTTGTCTACCATAAGCCTGGGAAGGATAGAGTACTCCTCATTCATGGCCTTGATGAATGCCTGTAGTGCGATGTTGAGATGATGCTGACAACACCAAAGTTGGAAGAAGCCAGGTTTTGCAACTTGTTTGTAATGAGTGGCAACGCCTGCACTCGGCCAGTCATCGGTCTTGCGTTCGCCGTCTGTCAATATTGAAATAATCACATCCCTCCAACGACAGCAGATCACATCCAGTGCCTTTGCTCCATGAAGAAAATCTCCTCTCCAGGGGTCTGACGGCTGAACATTGGAAATGGCAAGCAAATGGAGTTATGTATTGCTCCAGCACCAATGAAGAGAGATGAATGCGGATGTCCAAGATTTAGCCATACGTGTAGACATGTCCATAGCAATGGAAAAGGTCCATGTCAATGCCATCACCAAGATCTTCTGAAGATTCACAGCATGCGCTATCCCCAAATATCTTGTGACCTTGCCTTCACTGGTACTACTGAGTACTATGGAAGCCAGACATGGTCTGTCTCTAGTCATCTGCAATCCTAGATACCATACGAAACAATGCACCTGCACTGACATAGTAGTCAATAGCAAGCTGAAACTGTGCACGATTCCTGAGAATCATACAGAAGCCATCTGTCTGCAGGCCATCTTCTTCCTGTCCAGTTACAGGCCTCCATTGCCAATGCCCGTTCCTTGGTCGTGACCTCATCGTTTGAGTCATCAGGATGGAAGGAGAGCATGCATGTCACCAATGATAATGTCAACAATGCCTTGTTTGTTTACAAAGAAGCAAACGCACTGTGGCCTGAGATCCACCGAAATGCGATTTGAGGGTATTGCATTGAACAGCTGGTGCTTCTTCAGCCATTGAAAAAGGCAGTCTGCTTTCCTTCTTTGTTAACTCATTGCTGTATGTCTGCCAATGAAGTGAATGCTGTGAGAGCATGTGCCGCCTGTAGACGTCAGCTCGAAAGGGTTTCTGAAAGTACGGTGTGTTCTCTGTTGCCTTCCGTTTGGCACCAATCAACAGGAATCCAAACTATACTGTCTTTGTGTTTGCATCTGCTCACTACTGTGCGACCGCATGCAAAGACATGGCTTTGTTGAACAGAGTCGCCCTTGTGTTTGGGGTCATCGTGATGAAGTATGTAGCTACTACTAGTAACGGAAAGCGAGCAATAAGCCGTGTAGTATAGATTCTACGTAAAATACTATTAATATTGGCGCCACCAGAAAGGTTACTCAAAATGGCTAATCGTGGTTTTTCCCACCAGACTACACTATTAAAGTGGCCTGCTCATCACACATGTGGAGAGATCCTCTCTTTTGTTTACAGTACAGAACCCGTAACCTTATCAGGATTTGGCGTAGATTTGACAAAGTAATTTAACCTACGGAGTCCTCCAAGTACTACATCGTAAATTGATGTCCTCAATTAGGTAGAGTACAGGGAGTAATACAGGACTCCAAGGGTAAGTCCATACAAGACAACTTCGATCAAAATTTCCAAGTACAACAAACGATAAATTTTGGGTTCGATTTGTCTCTTCACAGAGTGGTGTCCGTACAAATTGTACCATCAAAGTTTCAACTCCCAACTATCCTGTCGCTACTAGTCGAGCAAAGGACCAGATAATCATCAGATATCCTGCCGCTGTTGGACACGACGATGGTCGCAACTACCTCCAGGAAAAGAACAAGAAGTGTGTCCTATTCAGTTGAGTTATGGAATCCAGTACATCAGGGAACGCAAATCTCTGGTTTATCCATTTTAATGTGATATTCTACCACATAATAATGTGTCGACCAGAGTTTTTTTTAAAACATATGTATATTTTGCGTCATTATGCAAGTGCTTATCGTACGTTGAAGATCCAAATTCTCGGACATTCTTTTATACATAAATATTTAGATTACACATCATTTTATCCCTAAATACTGTCTGTTGCAAATATTACTTTGGAAGTTTCAGTTCCATTCCTCTTCTTCTCCATCGGTGTCTTCCTTCCATAATCGTGACTTGTGCACTGAGTCGTATACTACATACTCACCGTCTCCTCATTACTCACGCGCCAATTTTTCCTTTGTGTGATGAGCGTCAAATGCTAGTATTACGACTACCAGGAGGCATCATTCTTCCTCATTTTTTTTCTGTACTTTGTCGTCTGTTGTATGCTTTATATTCATTGATTCCAACAAAGAAGCATCCCTGCTGCATTTCCTCGTTAAGAGAATGTTTGTTTGCTACAACATGAACTGCTACTGCAGTTCCGAACCGAACGGTTTACAACAGCATTTGTGGCACAGTTCTGCCTGCAAGGACTACATGTCGGAACAAAGGCATACTGATGCTGGCATCGAGACCATCAATAGTACACGGCGTCAAGCATATGGAGTTCAATGCACACGCCTGAACCATGAAATGAATGCCGAATTTCCATCGTATGCTCCGTATGAAGAATTTCAGTATGGTGCAGCCGATGACTTTGATGGTGACGACACATCGGCACTTGATGACATGTACGGCCAGTTAGATGGCTTTGCCTCATCAATTTCTGGTCTAGAAATGTCTCTCCATCTGTTTTACATGGAATCATGGAACGCATGAAAGCCAGCGATCGCCAAAGCATCCTGAATTTGCAACATGATGTCGAACACAGAAATATTGTGGAACTACTAAAGATTCTGGAGGATGCCCAATGTCCCGACTACATGTTGCAGAAAATTTTGCAATGGGCGACATTGCAAAATTAGATGGCTTTGACTTCAACCCCAAAGCTACAACAAGGAAGGCAAATATTGTGGATGTACCGGTGTCTGGAACAGTCACATCAACGATTGCCTCATGTGATCTCGACAACTCTTGAGGACCAAGAGGCAGCTCAAGACATCGTGTGTTTTGACTTCGGTGTTTCTCTTTGTCAATGCTGCAAGATGATGAACTTATGTTGCCGCAAACCTTGTGATCAATCGGGACGATCCAACTTCAATGTATCATCCAAAGGATGGCAAACTTGGTGAGGCAAACAGCGGTCAGCGCTATCGTGACCTATACAATCAATTGATCACCCAGGAAGAAATCAGCTCCTAGTTCCGATCATTCTTTACCTTGATGGAACCGCCATTGACAGCAAAGGTCACATCGAAATATGTCCGGTGTCGTTCACAACTTCTTTGTTCACGGAGAAAGTCCGCAGAGACAGCGGTGCATGGCGTGTCCTGGGTTACGTCCCCGACCTGAACCGCGGACGATCAGGTGCCATGAATCAATTTGCAAACAGCACTTCCGAGGAAGGAAAAGGTAGAACAACTCGTAATTTTCACAAAGTGATGGATGCCATGATGAGGGGCATGGTCGAAGCGCAAGCTGGCAAAGATTGTCGACTGAAGAAGGTTCCTTTGAAACTTTGTGGGAAGTGGATTGTCGTTGATATCGTTTGTCCTCTGCTCTTCGTCATCAACGACGGCAAGCAAGGGGATCAACTTTGTGGCCGCATGAATGGACATCACAGTAGTATGAATCGTCATCATCGATCATGCGACTGTCTCTTTGACGATCTTGACAATCCAGATGTTGAGTGCACTTTTCTTGATGTCGACACGATCAATGATATCTGTCGCAACGGCTCCGACGACGACCTTCAGGAACTCACAATTTACAAGGTTGATAATGCCTTCAACCGCATTCAGATGGGGCAAAACGCTCATGGTATCTTTATGTGCGCTGTCATTGATGTCATGCATACTATACAACATGGTATCATCATGTACTGCCTCGAATCGTTCAAGAAAGGGATTAGCAATGAATCACTGGCAAAGCTTGATGGAATGGCATTTTCCTTTGACAAGACCTGTCGTCAAACTATACGATCTAGTTTCCCACGGACTGACTTCTCACGTGGAATCACAAACCTCTCCCAGGTCGAATGTTCTGAACAGTCCGGCACTCTCTTCCTGCTTGCGGCCCTTACAATGCAAGTTGAAGGATGGCATCTCCTCGAGAGACACTTCGCAGACATGGAGGCTGTTTTGGGAACAATCGAATGCCTTCTGTGTTTTGAGGCTTGGCTGGATCAGTTCACATTTTGGGATGTCAACGATACAACTGGTGAGGCGGACAAGGCTGAAGCTGCAATTGCTTCTCTTATGCGCCTCATCGTGAAGTATCTTCCGCGATTGAAGGGCAATGGGTGGAAGGTTTCAAAATTTCATGAGATCAAGCACATCGTCCGCTTTATCGGTGTGTTTGGTGCACCCCGTGGCTACAATGCGTCCCGTCCTGAGGAGCATCACAAAGCGCATGCAAAACGTCCCGGCCGACGTTCACAGAAGGACATGAACACCATCGACCAGCAGTGTGCGCGCAGAATTGCCGACACCATTGTTATTGACACCATGCATGGGTTGTTCCAAGAAAGAAATGTTCTTGGGAGTGTCGACAAGAACCGCATTGACACTCCCACTTATCGTCCTCTGTATGTTGGCATCAACACTGACGGTGACAATCCCGCAATAGAAGAAGGCCGTGGAACAATGTATTGCATCAGGTCGTTTCGAGATCCCGAAAATGGTGATCATTTGGTACGAGACGTCAAGTTCACCACGCAAACAAGAGGACCCATGCATTTGGAGGACAATCTTTCGATGTTCATCATACAGTACTATGGCTCCTCCGACCTTGATGAACGAGGGGAAGGCAGCATCGCGTGCTGCACAGAATACCACAAGACTGATTCCATCACGAAGGAAAAGATGATATGCATTCGCTGCCATCCCAATTTCAGAGCCAAGGGATATCCATGGTACGACTGGGCACTTATCCAGTTTGAACTTAGTACAGGGGTGAAAAAGGACTTTCCATGTCGTGTAGTGGCTTGTGTTCCAAGACAAACTGACAACGGATTCTCTTTTGACCTAATCGTACAAAGCTGTTACGAACCAACCGGTCGCGAGTCGTTTCTCTTCACCGAGTGGTCGTTCAGAAAAGACTTCCATGTTGTGAGTGCAACCGCACTGGTCGCCTTATGCCTCGTTCTTTGCAGCAGTGACTTGAATGGAGATGTCCTTGTCGTAAATGACAGGGACAAATGGCCGTCATACTTCTACGAAGCTGCAAACGTAGAATATAACATGCACGACTAAGTTAGAACCCAGTTTTCTGCTTCTTCCTTGTTGCAATTTCTCCATCAAGGCTGGATTTCTTGACGTTGACGTTTGAAGTCCGTTCGCATGCACCGTCTCGTTTCTCAAGCATCGCTCGTCCCCAATACCATCCCAACCATCTCGTCGGGCATCCATCCTGGGAACAGGGCCATCGTCAGGATCAGCATCCTTGATTGTCGGTGCAAATATCTCGTCCTCATCCGAAGGCTCCTTCTCATCGCCTAAAATTCGTGAGCGCTCCTCATCGGTGTATGCGAATTCCTCCATCTCTTGCATCATCTTCGCCCTCCTACGCCCTGCATTTACAAGGCGTTCCTTTGCGCAGGTGAAGGTGCCATACAGGTGATTGAGCGATCCTTCCCGGAACCCACAACATTGGTTCCCACACCGTCAGGTCGTGAAAGCGAAGTACAATGCCGGATTAAACGACCATCCCAGCTGATGGCCGTGCCGTGACGAAGTTTGATGGCAACACCCTCGAAAGCCCTGCCGTCAACCGAAACTCCATGTAGGTTGGGCATGACAAAATACCAGTTGTCCGCCACACCTGGCATCTCCTCTGTCCAGACACTGAACCCTTGGGATGCATCGTTGCTGTCGAAGTGCGATGCATTCGCAAGATCAACTGACATGTCGATGGAGCCTCCAACACGATTGCCCTTGACATCACCGGCCATGACAGCAGCAGGTCTTACACCGGCGTCTCCCTCTGTGTCCTGAATCACAGACAGCACATCAGGGAAGACAACACTTCCAATTCGTGCAAGTGCATGTACAAATCGTCTCGATAGCTGCGAGGAAACCTTCTTCCCGACAGCATACTCCGCAAGGGTCATGCCATCAAGCATGACTCTCGTTCCAATCGGATGCATGGCACCAACATCACCCTGGTCTGACCTCGCATGGCCGGTGCGGACGTGTCTCCTAATGAGTGAGTTGTGCATCGTGATCAGGGGCAGCTCTCCAACAAAGTAGGGCCAGCCCTCGTCACCCCAATACATCTGCTCCAGTTCTGGGGAGAGGAGGTTTCGCACCATCACAACTGACTTTCGATTCATGTACGTTCCAATCGGTGCGATGTCAACAATGATGTCCACATGAGGGGCGGAAACGCCGTCGATGACAAGGCAGTCACCAGGAATCTGCTGGTGCAAACAACCTTTAGCATAGTGCCTTCCACCAGGTCTCGCAGACAGTGCAGAAGCCAGTCGTTCGTTGAAAGCTTGGCCACGATCTGCGTTCGGCCAAGCAGCAATGTTGTGGCCACCAATGACATCGGGCGCCATGCGTGGACCTTCGGAGTCAGAGCACTGACTCGCCAAATATACAAGACGTCTCTGAAGCTTTGGAACAATACTTGTCGATACCCTCCAAATCGACACTCGCCCATCGGGGACATGGTAATTCCGTTCTTGGGCAAGTCGCTTTACATATCCACCGACGCCAAACGAAAATCGACCGTTGTAGGAGCCACCAGAGCATCCTCTTGAAATCGGAACCAACTTGCATCAAGCTGGATGTGGGCGTTGTTGCAACCCACCTCCGACCGACGACGCTCACGTGCACAAAAGACGCCAGCACCGGGGAGGAAGGCGACCAATGTTCGATATTTGAAGTCCACGTCATCCACGAGATCGCCATCACCATACGCTCGCACCATGACAACAGAGTCCGGGTCAGGTTCAGCGACGTCATCGTCATTCCGTGGGGTGACAATTCTACGGTTGAGGATGACGTCCATCAGAAAGAATTCCGAAAGGTCGTCGCGTATCCCAGGGCTCGGAAACATCTCATCCATTGAATTGAGCTGACATACCCTGTACTGAGGCCCGAAACCCTCCTTAAACCATCGAACAGGAGTTGCACACAAACAACCGTCATCGCCAGCCCTTGCCCTTCCTTTTGTCATTGCCTCTTGGAATCGATGCTCCATCAACTCTCGCCCCCGAAGGGGGATGCACTTCACGGCAACCCTCAATGCCATTGAGTGAGATGGCAGGAAACTCCGCTCCGTACGAACTCGTGGCATGCCGAAACCTCCGTCATTCTCTTCATCCACGCCCAACACTCTTGGGTTATTTCCCAGGTTCATCACGCTGGATCTGCAAATTGAAGTCCGCCCACGTCTTGAAATTCGAATGTTGTCGAAGTTCCTGATCATGCAAAAGTATGTCCAAGCTATATGGCAGGGACAGAACGATGATAATCAGGTGGAAGCAAAAGATAGATTTGTTGTCGTCAGCTATATGGCAGACCTCAACAAAGCAACTGTTGCTTGTGGTTTTCTTCAAATGGCGGGTGCTTCGCTTTGTTGTCGTCAGCTATATGGCAGACTTCAACAAAGCAACTGTTGTGAAGTGTTCTTGCTTGTAAATGGTGTTGTGATGTGTTGTTGCAGTGAGGACGACCTGAAATCAACAAAACTTGTGTATTTCGCTGAAATACTGAACGACATTTTCGGCGAAGTACAGCCGTGGTACAAAATGTACTACTACTACGTACGAGAAAATCACGGGACGCATGGTCAAAAATACTTAGCAAAAGTGTTTTACCTGCTACGTAGTTCCTCAGTACCAAATGCACGGCAGCGAAGAAGGTCCAAAGCATACTAGGCTATCCGTAAGAAGATAAACGGTTGGACGTATCGCTTATTTATACACATATATGAACACTTTAAGGAGTATAACATTGTGCGACGCATATTCCTCTAAGTAAAAATATAGTTCCTTTGCAGAGACATGCGAGAGCCTGCCGGTATAACTCGCTGTCGTATATTTGACTGCCTATTCATGTACATACATATGCGTTAAGTAGCGTATAACGTATAAACATATGTTTTAAAGTACAATATGAAAATACAACGGTACACAACAATCATATATATTTTGAACGTAGCTACTTAAGAAATTGTATGTTTATCTACGCAGCATTCAAACCAAAGCCTTCGCCATTTCACCAATGTATATCTAAATATGCGTTGAACAGTTTATTCTGCATTTGTATATAAATTTTAATTTACATTATATAAATATTAAAGTATATAAGATACATACATATTTGAAACGAAACAACTTTTTTCATTTATAGATTATTGTACAACAACACCACCACAGCATCAGTCCATTCAAAAAGGTCGCCACCACCACTAGAAGTCACCACACCAGTTTGATTACTCTTACTCTTTTTGCCTTCTAGTAAGAAGAAGGCGTTGTTGCATGCATTGAAACCTGGATTAAAGAACATAGCTTTGTTGTGCCATATAGTGTGACATTGCTGAATTCTGCTACGGTTACCAACCGCTGTCGCATAGCTGCAGAAGGTAAGGAGGTGAGGATTTGTGTGTTGATATCATTGCGGTGCATCATGTCGTCGTCCACAGTGCGTCAGCGCACAAGATTACTAAGGGGTAATGCGCAAGGTGCAGCACAAGGGAACGTGAATACTCGGCGGAACCAGGCAAGACCACAACCATATCCTGATGAGTCACCACGTACAGCAGCAGCAAGATTAACGCGCAGCAGAGTAGCACCTGGAAACAGTCAGACAACTCCTGTGAGCACTGAAGCGGCGGCATCGGTTTCAACAGCAGTCATACCATCACCAAATACAAGAGGTGCAGCTGCCAGAGAGGCGGCGGCGTCGGTTTCAACAGCAGTCATACCATCACCAAATACAAGAGGTGCAGCTGCCAGAGTGGCGGCGGCGTTGGTTTCAACAGTCATACCATCACCAAACACAAGAGGTGCAGCTGCTCGTGCCAGTTCGGGTGCTGCTACAGGGATACCAGGTCCATCAGCACCTGATATCCCTGCAGGAGGCCGGCGTTCCCGTGCTGCTCCACATGGCAGTGCCCGACGTGTTCCTACTACTACTGCGCGCAAGCTCCAGCACCAGGAGCAGCAGCTGTTGCTACTGCCCGTGCCTATGCAGGCGTAGGCATAAATGCTGCACCAGCAGCAGTTGTGCCTGCAAACCTTGGACAAGATTTTGTTGGTGAAGCGCTTCTTGCTCAACGAGGGGGTGGAGTTGCTATACAAGGTGGCGGAGCAACAAGGAGGAGGCAAGGCGGACAAGGAGGACAACGCAACACTGTTGCAAGAAGTGCGGATAAGTTTGCAATTCAAAAGTGTGTGAAGGAATATGTGTTCCCCAAACAAAAGTTTGTGACTGATGGCGACCTAGATTTCAGCAACAACGAAATGTCCATTTGTCGATGCATGGCGGCGGTGCTAGATGTAGACAATCGTAATATTGAGAACTGGTGGAGACTGCAAGGAAAACAGTGAAAGAGTCGATATATAGGCACAGGAACAACACAATAAAGAAGATAAAAACAGTATTCCAAGGTAAGATGGTTGCGAGCGTCCATTTCAACCATTTAATTCTGAACTTCTAACCCTGAGTGTGTACTGCCTTCTTCTCCTCGATACACAGATATTATACTGCCAAGGAAAGGCAGATTTAATGAAGTCTTTAGCATGGACCGAATCATAGCATTGAGAAATGACGCTTTGGAGGGTGAAATCTACATGAACTTATTGGACGACTTGCTGAAGACTGTGGTTGGAGCAACCAAATTCAAGGAGAATAGGTGCGAGAAACATCTAAGTGAGTGGTTCACTGTCACAGATGAGGCATTCCTCCTCTTGTGTCTTGAAAATTACTGGCAACAATGGCATTACGAATGGATGGTTAACAGAAATGGACCGCCTGCCGACGAACCTGCACCTGAAGTCATTAACCCACGGTACACGGGCAAAACAAGGGGCACCAAGCGAAGTTGGTCAAGGGAAGGAATGGAGCGTTTCAATAACCTGGCTGTATTGGTCTATAACGACAGAAGGGGCGAAGAGTTCGATCAGTGGTTCCTTCGGGAAATGATACAATCATACGGTGATCGTAATCGAGATGCAGGAAGGAAAACATCGAGGCAGAAGTTGTCAACGCAGCACCGACAATTGTGTATAATGAATTCAATATGCAGCTCCTGATCGCCCATGCACAGCACCAACAACTGCAACCACCAGCTCCTGAAGAAGATGATGTCGACAGAGTTCAAGAAGCCGTGTAGGTTCGTGATACCTGGAAGTAGAACTTTAGAAACAATAACGCACAGTACAGTACTGAAACAGATTGCAACCCCCCAGAATTGGTCGTAGCAGCACTGAAACCGAAGAAGAAGTTGTGAATATTTCTCAATCAGCTATGAATAAAACTGAGTACGACATAACAAGTATTTCTCTACATTTTGTCCATATTTATTTTGAATTGTAAATAAAAATGTAGAAACTTGTAAATATGAATATAAGAAACATTCGGTGAAACATTACAGAAATATTTACAAAGTCATGTAAATTAAGATGTACAAATCAGAGATTTGCACTCCCTGATGTAA